>JAGTTH010000082.1:0-88697 GCA_022606485.1 Agraylea sexmaculata | reverse complement strand
CACATATATCAAATTAATAAATCTTTTTCTGCAATGTAATTTCGGTTGCAATTTGTCCTGAAATATGGCGTCTGGATGCGAAAAGCGGAAGTCTCGCTATTAATATGATGTCTACATTTCCGGGGAAGGCTTATAATATTATATATATATATATATATATATATATATATATATATATATATATATATTTACACAAACCACCCCCTTTATGACGACCTGCATCGTGAAATGAATTTATTGGACGTCAGTGCTTTGACGAAGACATATCGAAATATATTAAATCATGCAGTAGTTTTAACCCCCATCTGAAAATATATTAAGGGATGGTCGACGAAATGGTAAATATTACACCTGCTCCATCAATCTTGGCCACAATCCCGAGGGTGTTATCCTTCTTCCCAAAACCAACCTGGCCATCAACGCTGATTCACGTGCCGTTTATATTTTTTAAACTACGTTAATAATAAAGTAGACCTACAATATATAAAATAACGTGACTGACCGTAAAATATATTACAAGAGTATGAAGGGAAAGAAAATCCCTCAGAAAAAGAGAACCTCCATAAAATATTACACTAAAGCTAGTGGAAATAAATATTACATATACAACATGTCTTTTATTCAACTTAAAACAATTAAATATAAGTAATGGTACATTAAATGTAAAACAACCACACCTTCATTAATGGTCCAAGTCGGCTAGTTAATTTTTTCAATTTTGAATTATTATTTTAAAAAGTTTGAAAATCTTACGTTTTTACTTATTCGGTGATTGACCGCCTGATTTGAATTTGTATTATTATAAGCATACGTCATAGGATTCATGAAACAATAATAGTACTTAAACGAGAACATAACGGCACACACGGTCAGCAACCGGAGACATTATGACAACATAGTGTTTTCAATTAGTTGTTGTTGATGCAAATACGGTCTTGCTGACCGTTATTTACTTTACTTACGTTACTTAGGCGTTATGACAACATTATTTTGTTGTTATTCATTTAAACTTGACCTTGAAAATGAATTTTGTTCTTGTTATTCTATGATGGAATCATATATTCACTCATTATAATAACAGAAGATTCACAAACTGCCTAAAAAAAAAATCTTTTAGTATATTTTTTTAATTTTTATATTCTAACTCCCAAAAAAATTATTCTCATTTAATTGAAGTCCACTATGTATTTTTAAAATTGATTAAAGTAATTGTAATTTTTTAGAATATTTGTTTCTATAAAAACTCCGTTTTCATGTAAATACATTAGTATTTTTTTTTACATGATGCATCTGCTAATAACTTAAACAAAGAATATAAATGTGTTTTTTAGATAATAAGCAAAGCTTCAACCAAGAGTGTGAAAAAACATGTTTTCAATTGCTCACAATCGTAGAGCACTGCGCGACTTACACTGTTATCATGTGGTAAAATGTATTATTATAGTAGAATTTTTGGATATTAACAGAACAATCTTATAACATAATAATATTAATAAAACAAAATTATATAGTTTGTCCCGTGAATATAATAATTAATGTATGATAAATGTAGATGTATATCATATGTTTTGTGTAAATATCAGACAGTTGAAATAAAATATATTGTATTATATTATTTCAACTCTCAAATAATAAAACAAAAAACCCCACTTTATATCCCCTGCCCCATATTATCGGTTACATTAAATATTCGTTTATTCAAGATAATATTTCTTGTAACTTTACAATCACCCAGAGAAATGCGTTTTCAGTATATATACAAAGTTTCCTTCACGTCCAACCCCGCGTGATAAATTCATCAAATAAGTTCATAGCACAACTTTAAAATTCGTTTAATATTGTTTAGTCAAGCTGAACAAGTCTGTGTGATCCGTGGAGTTTGTCTTCGTATAGAAAAGGTTAATTAATAATGCTTGTGTTTGTAATAACAGCCTTTGTGTGGTTTTATAAAATACAGACTTTGTTTCAAACAACACTTTCATTACACTGATATTATTAAATCAATTATTCATTATCCAAATCGGGGCCTAAAAACTGACATATTGAATTTAAACCCGAAATTATAATGACGTCGGGATTTTTTATGGCAACACTGAAGCAATTGACAAACATGAAAACATTTGATAGAATGAAATAATACAAATTGAAATGTTTAAATAAAAACCAACCTTGTGTGTTTTATTAACAATATTTAAACGCATCTTGATAGGGGATGAAACAGTGGCGGCTCGTGATAATTTATAACCATTAAATTTGATAAAAAAAACATATGTTAACATTTTTTGTTTTATTTTTCCGCAAAATTGATAAAAAAATCTGTGACTTTTTTAATTGTATCAGACGCAAATACAATATTTAAATTAAAATATTTTTTTCTGCATCTCTACAGCCACTGGACTGGAAAAAATTATCAAAATAACATTTAATATAAAGATTTATTGTACTAATAAAAAGAAATTTTCCCTATTCGTATTTATATAATACGCGTTTTTTGTAAATGTTTTTTTTTTTTTTATTTTTATAAGTTTTAATAAATAAATACACAGATGTCAGAAATTATTCGTGTATTTGAAATGAAATTGTGGCGCGTCTCAGACATGACGAGGTGGCCGAGTGGTTAAGGCGTTGGACTGCTAATCCAATGTGCTCTGCACGCGTGGGTTCGAATCCCATCCTCGTCGATATTTTTTTTCAATCGATTTTTTACCTTATCAAAGATCTATTATTATATGTAGTTGTGGACAATCATATATTTCGCCATGCCGCTCGATTTTTCACTATCTTATCTTTACTTATCTACGAATAACTCAACGCAAGGTGTGTTTGGGATAGAATATTACTCACTACAATTGTCCCGACGCTTCCAGTGACAAAAACAGGATAAAATCAATTTATTACAACTATGTGCATTTGAAAAATAGTCAATTTATTACATTGAATCAATTACCGGTGAGTGATTAATTAATTATTGAGTATCTATAATACATTGTATGTTTATGATAAAAATAAGCGCTTCTACTTATTATCGTATCAATATTTTTTTCTAATTATAAAATACGATTCATAATAATATAATATTGTGTGGAAGAGTATATTGCAACATAGTAAAGGTAAACATCTTTATCAGTGTAACCTGTAACAGTACATTTCGAGCCACTCCCTACACCAGTCGGCCATTGTATAAGGAAATTGTTAGACACATATTCTGTAAGCTGATTTTCAACCGTCAAAATGTATTTTTTGATTATTTCCAGCAAGAGAATGGGTATAATGAAAGTGTTCATTGTTGTCCTGTTATCTTTCGTAACACTGACAAAAACTCAAGAGAATGTACAAACTCGAATATCGGAATCATTGTTAGAATGCTACCAAGATCCAGTTCTTCTTCAGCGAGACAACCGCTTGCCGATGACGATGAACATGCTGATTGATCTAATTCGTAAAGTTGAAAATGATCCAACCGGCATGAATATGGATATGAGAACTTTAGTTTCTACTCTGATTCACAGGTAAGTTAAATATTATATTAAATCAAAACCCCAATTTAATCCAAATATTTTTATTTACAAATAGATTCCGTTTGGATGGAGTAGTGAGATCTTCTGGTATTACTCCGTCCAGTAATGTTGTACCATACAGTCCCACAGGATATCAGTTTAATAAACATAAGATTGTTTTGACTAGTTTGATTCCTGGAAATACACTACAGTTTCCTAACAACTCCTTGTCAACAATGGAAAAGGTTTATTTGATTCTCATCTTATTTCATTTAATAAAAAACATTTGATGTCTGATTTAAACCAGATTAACTGTAATTTGTCCTGAATTCTATACAAACATTTCCAGTTTATACCATTCCTTTAATACCTTCCTTACTTCCTCAATATCCATATAATTTTGTAAATACTTGTTTTATAATTAATAATACTATAATTTAGTGTTCTCTCCATCATATGATGTCAAGTACCGTAGAAACTGCCGTGCGTGGTGATGAAGGGACAGTTTGCAATAGGCTTTCTCAATACAGAACACAACGGCTTCCGAGGCATATTAGGAAAACTAAATCTGATGTTGAGGTTTTAGATCAAGGAGTAGTGTACGATATAGAATTACAACTTGATAATTTTATAATCAGAATATAATGTATAAATATATTTTAGTGAAAAGTTGAACAAAAAAGGCAACATTCGCATGTTCAACAATTTGGAAACGGATGTGAATTTTGATGTGATTCCGGGCTTGTATAATAATATTGTACCTGTAAGTCAATGTCCCGTTGAAGACGGAGTTGTTCAAACTCCATGGGGAGCTGTTGCTGTAGGTCCTCTACTTTCTGGCATAGCAGCTGGATTGCAACCACAAAGAGTAACGCTTAAAGATTTGTCACCCGGTTCCGGCGGACAGATTTCATTTGCCAGTTCTTCAGTTATAGTAGATAATGTATTTGCTTCCACTTTATCAGGTAGATCAACATTACTATAATATAACTAAAATTCATTCATTTAAAAATATACTTTTTATTATTTAGGTGACTTGGCAGAAGCTTCTCTACGATTGGGACCTATAAGTAGTGGATCGTTAAATATTGGAGCTCCGGGTGGCTGGAATAATACTCAAGCTCCTCGCTGGTATTTTTTGTCTCAATCTAAAGACTATGAAATGTCTGATGCTGAAATTCGAGGAGGACTTGACGGGCTAATACTTGGCACAAACGTTTATAGTTTCACATCTAAAATTTCCAGCATCAAACTGTCTCAATTATTAGACATGTATTACTCTCAAGTATGTATATCCTAAATCGCTACAATACTTATCATTATATTGCTTACTAAAATAATTTTTGTGACAGAGAGGAGTATTTACAGATAAATATAGAGCTTGCAATCGAAAGACCCTATTCCCTGAAGTGGCTCCGTCTAATACATTGTTGCAAGAAACATTAATGTTTACCGTTGCTTTGGATAAAATAATGCAATTAGAGGGTACAATTTCCGAAAGCGGATTCCAAACATATACAACACAAGCAGTTTCAAGTCTTGAAAAATACATATGTATGTAGTAATAAGCTCCTTAATTACAGAAAAATCATGAAATATTATGATGATTATTTTTTTAGCGAATAGTTTAAATGACTTAACTTGCTCAGCCACCGCCACATCTTCTTTAACCAACGATGTTGAGGCTGTGACCGATATCTATATAGTTCTCGATGCTATGTGGGTGTATCAGGATATTTATCCTTCATTGTCTTATTTATTGGATAATTTAAACATTGCTCCAATCGGAAGTTCCATCACCCTGTTAAATGCCAAAGATGGAAATATCGTTGTAAACACCACCCATTCATTAGCTGAATTCCATCAACTTTATAATTATTCGGCCCATCAAAAAAGTAAGTGGATTGTGAAATTTTAAGCTTGCTTTAATTATAATTTATTTTTTATCAGTTCCCAGTGGTATGGATATTCCGAAAGTATTACAATCTATAAAGCCAATACTAGTTAATAGAATGAATGATGATAGAGGCAAAAGTTGGGGCGGAGGACAATCAAGCATAGTTATTACAGTAGCTAACAGTGGAGGGATCAGCGATAGTGATATTTCATATTCCTATGATTTGCTTAAAATTCTAAGCGAGGAGATTCCAGGTTACTTGTCTTTTAAACTAGTAATCATTCTTTAATTGGTTTGTTATTATTAATGAAAATTTATTTTAGATCTGAAGTTCCTTTACCTGACATCTGGGTCAAGAGATCGATTTAATAATTTAGTGAAGGATCCCTCAAAAGATATATTTACATTAGCAGTATCTAGTGTTGATAGTACGGCTCCTCAAATTAATAGTGTCATTAAAAGGATTAAAGAAGGTTTGTATTAATAAATATACATATAAGCAATGCAATGAAACATAATTATATTTTTGCAGTTCCTCGAAGACTAACAAATCACAGATGTGGAGGAGATTGGCAAGCAACAACAACGGGAAGCACAACTATTTATGAATATGTTGCTCCACAAATAATCAACTACTACAGTCTGCATCCAAACTATTTCTTCAAAGCAAATGGAAAAGTTAGAATTCAAGGCAACGGTTATGGAACTTTAAATGTGTGTTATTCCCGATCGGTAGACTTACCAAGGTATAAATATTATTCTTTACTAACTTTTATAAATTATTTACAACTCATATTCCAAATTTTAGACATTCAAATTCATCATTAGCTAATGAAGGCGTGACTTGTGAAAGTGTAACATCAAATACGGTGGAAATTGGATTAAGTGATGCTTGCGCTAAGAAAACATACATCCATCAGTGTGAACCACTTTATCTTTCTGTTGAGGGATTACCTACAACAGAGACTGCATCAAATCCGAGATGCTCAGGTAAAATATTATTATTTAATGAATAAAACGAATACATTTTAATTTAATTCAAAATTTGTAGAGAAAGAATGCAGATACCCAGACAGTATGAAATACACCATCACGTTAGAAGATTTGGGCTGTTTCAGTAGCAGCTCCAGAATAATTTTAAGTCCATTCATATTTGTTTCAATAATTTTGTTATTAATTAAAAATCTGTGAAATTATTCAAGCACTTATATGTATTTGAATTGCATTTAATAGATTGATAATGTGTACACTAATAAAGTATTACTTATCGGCAGGTAATGAAAATGTGCTTAGAATTGATTATTTTATGTTTATTGTACTTTTTTTAAATAAAATTCTTAAGAAGATTAAGCTAATCAATTATTTGGAGTTTATCTGTGGATGCATATGCTCTTTTGTATTGAATAATCTTGAATGGAGAAAAATTGTTTTATTACAGAAGTTTGTTTGATCTTTGTCTGTTTTTATATACTTATATATATATATATAAATATATATATATATATATTAATTATAGAAGCGAAAAATCTTAAAATTAAAGTAAAGTGTTTTATTTTATAAAATCAATGAATAATTCATAAATGTATAGTCTCGCGTAGTAGCCATAAAATTGTAATGTCAAGTAACCGGCAACTGTCAAGATAACGCTTCAGAAATAACATTGTCCATAATATACATTAGTCATGTGTGATAATCGTTATTAAATAAAATTTTCTATTATCAATTAAGTATTATGTTATAATTAGAGTGAAAATACAAATTCAAGATGTCTAAAATGTGGACCGTGTGTGGCTTATTAGCCGGAATAGTAGTGAGATGGTGGGCGTGGGAAGTCACAGGAGAGACGGGAGCCACGAGGCCTGAAGTGGCCACCGCCCTCAACTCCTGGAAGAGACTGGCTGAAGGAGTCTTCCTGTACGACCTCGGCATCGATCCTTACCAAGGCGACCTGTTCCACGAGTCTCCGCTGATGCTGCTGGTCTTCCACACTCTCATCAAGAACGTGCCTCAGCTGGTGCCGTCCATGTTCATCCTGTTGGACATCCTGACTGCAGTCTGCCTGTACTCCATGGCCGGTCACTTCTTGCGAGCCTTGAAGCGCCAGGAACACAGCAATAAAGATAAATACGCCAAAGACTGTGAACTGATCGGAGAGGAGAATGTGAAGACGGCTGCTCAATATGTGTTGGCTGCTTACTTGTTGAATCCTTACTCCATCATAAACTGTGCGGCCATGACTACAACGGTGATTGCAAACTTCACGGTGAGCTGCGCTCTGTCCAGCATGGCTCGAGGCAAAGGAACTCTGACGGCCGTCCTGCTGGCCGTGGCTGCCTTCCACCAGCTTTATCCGGTTCTGCTGATTGTGCCCGGCTCCATGTTGGTTGCGGACATGTGCCAAGGCTGCAAGAAGTGCTCTTACATTAAGACTTGTACAATATTTGTCCTAACGTGGGGCGCACTCATCTACTTGTCTGCTTGGATCATGAATGGATCTTATGATTTCTTAGAGAATACCTATGGTTTTATGTAAGTAAATATCAAAATCGATGTCGCATTTGCTTCTTTTGTCTTATTTCACAAATTTACAATCCTTCACTCAGTTTTTCTTGAAAAGAGTAGAGTTGTGAAATCATTAAATATATAGTTTTTTTTCATGTAATAAATCTTTTAAATCCATGCGATTCATGAATAATAAATTCATTAACTCCAAAACTATCTACAAATACACTGATTTCTATGTTATTTTTGTTATATAACAAAGAAATGCATATTTATTACATAGACAGGAATACAATTAATTGTTTAAACAGAGATAATTAAAGTATAGTTCGCTAGCTTATTTAGCAATATATTATAGAGCATCTCTAGATATTTTGGGTTCGAATCCCGCCCAATAATTAGTTAAAAATATATTTGAATGTAGACGAACATTTTCCTGTATATCAAAGAGAATGCCTATTTGTTACTATTTTTCTCATAGTATGAAATACAAGAATCTGACTCTACTTAAAATTTGGGTACATTCAATTTAAGCTCCTAGCTAATTTTAACAAAATATAAATATTTTAGTAGATATAAAAAAAATCAGTAAATCCCTATTATTTTTTTTCTCACAACTAACCTATAAGACGTAGTATTTTAAAAGTATGAATTATACTTAAATTCATTCATATATAATTTTTATCTAGTGTTTTAAAGTATGGATACACTTAAGTTAAAAAAAAAACAATATAAAAACTGTTGTATTGCCGAACACTAATCCTAGTATTAAATACTTAAAATTCACAACTGATATTTTTACACTAAAACAAATGCCTTCTTTTATTTCCATTCTTAAATTGATTTATTTCATATTCAAATATATATTTTTTTAATTATTAATTTTACAGATTGAACGTGCCGGACTTGAAGCCGAATATTGGTCTCTTTTGGTATTTCTTCACTGAAATGTTTGAACACTTCAGACCGTTATTCATTTGTGCTTTCCAAATAAATGCTCTAATATTGTATGTCGTCCCACTGAGTGTGAGACTGAACAAAGAACCGATGCTCGTGGCGACAACTCTAATATCGCTGACCACAATATTCCGAGCGTATCCTTCGGTCGGCGACGTCGCTCTCTATTTGGCTCTGACGCCTTTATGGATACATTTATTCCCCTGTAAGTATGACTCGTTAATATAAAATCCATTAAATGCTAACATGTTTAATTTTTATAGATATGCAGCAGAAATTTGTGGTGTTCTGTTTTATGATTGTGACGTCGGCTTTGGGTCCGACCGTGTGGCATCTCTGGATATATTCAAGATCGGCAAATGCGAATTTCTTCTTCGGCATTACCCTCGCCTTTGGAACCGCACAAATATTCTTAATGACTGATATTCTATTTGCTTACATCAAACGAGAGTATGTTTTGAAACATGGTACGAGTAGGGAAATCGACGGAAAGCCAGCCAAGTTGTTGCTCCGTTAATGTAATTAAATCATTCGATTAATCACAAATGTACATACTTAGCTAATATTTATTCAGACTCAGTTATTTTTATTATATAATGCATTCCGAAACTGTGCATCAGGATCGTCTTATGAATTTACACCATGTTTTATTTTCATCACGAGCATCATAATGATTTATTTTAATTTTATACAATTAATGATATAAAAGTGTAATTATAAATAATAATTTGTTTCCTATTAAAGTTTTTTGATGAAGTGTGTGTTTTTTTTATCTTTAAATTATTAAATAAATCTATTTATTTATATATTATATATCAATAAAGCCCTACAGTGTGACTGATGATGCCGTTTAGATTTGATTTTTTTTGTTTGATATTTGCTCTATAAACAAGAGTACATTCGCAAACCAATTTAAACAGGAATCAGATTTATTGTTCAAACAAAGATAATTAACGAATAAGAGGTGTGACAAATTATGTTATTTTTAGTTTGAAGTTGGTTCTACAAATATAATATATGACAGTAGATTCGCCAACCAATTGAAACCAGGATAATTAAAATTCATTAATATGAAATATTTTTGTAGCTTATTTAGTAAATGTGTCGTTAAAAATCAAAAACGTTTATCTCGCACCTTGCTCATTCCGAGATATTCAAGCTTTTCGTTTCAAACTATTTCAAGACAACATATTTCAAATTTTTGGGAAGCTATTGGGATAAAACATGAAAATGTAAAAAAAATAATGAAAACAGCACAAATTTGCGAAAAGCGCATGTTTATTATGCATTCAAGCAATTTTGAATAATAATTAATTAACCATCTCTATATATTGCGGTTCGAATCCCGCCTTAGCTTAAAACAACAATAATTGTTAAAAAATCATGTTTGATTGGAGAAAAACATGATATTGTTACAAATTGCTTTCCACATTTTCACCCGCTCTTATCTAATCTTGACCATTTACATGAAATATTGACTCAGTCATGAACCGTGCTTCGACAGGAGTGCTGCTAAGTTAGTCTAAAGCTGACACTTTGTTTTGTTTGCTTTAAACGAGCGTGGAAAATTTATATTTAATAAGGAAAATGAATATAAAGTTTTCTCTGTGCATGCTTGTGCTCGTTATGAACAGTTTTTCTAGTGAGTTATACACATTATCAGATGTCTTGAACTGTCTTGATTATTTACAGTTATTATCATAGGAATTATGTTGTTTTTATAGGTGTTCACTCGTTATTAACGAGAAACATTCCGGACTATTTAATTGATTGCTACAAAAACGGGGAGATGATTTACCATGCCCCGAAAACCGTTCAACTTTTGGTCGATCTCATTGATAAAATTGAAGTGAACAATTTCAATTTTAATATCAGAACCTTGAGTACGGCTTTACTACACAGGTTTGTATTTGAATCCGTTATATTTATATATTTTTTTTATTTTGTGTAATAGTTTGAGGTTAGACGGTATTGAGCGCACTCCTGGGATAAAGGAGACTGAATATTTTATCCCATTCCAAGCATCGGCTTTTCAATTTTCAAAGTTCAACTTACTTTTGGATATGTTGATTCCCAACGAACCTATTGCTAATTTATGGCAAAGTCTGAATCGCAGTCAATTGTGCACTCTTCATCATTTGATATCCTCAAGAGTTGATTCGTGGGAACGAGGCGATGAATGGAAAACATGTCCTCTCACAATGGACGCTGAAAAACCGACTGAATACTTAACAAACACAATGTAAGAATATTAAATTACGATGAAATATTCTTTAGTATCAACGGATTATTTAGATTGCAGAAGAAAATCAATACAACGAATGGTTATTCTCAAGCTTCGCCGAGTCGGTGTCCTAAAGAAACGGGTGTGATATACACAACTTGGGGAGATATCTCACCGGGAACTCTGATTGCAGCTGTTTCAGCTGCTTTGGAACCACAAGCTGTGAAATTGAAAGATTTAATAAGGAACGATTTACCGTTTGCAGTCGATGAAAACATAAGAACATTGCAAAAAGACCCGAATTTCATAGATTTTAGGTTTGAACTACTCTCCTCAATGGCATCATCAGAAGCTACAATATCTAATATTTTGGCCGCTACACTTACAGGTATTATATTTATTTATTATAAGTTAAAAAGTTAAAAAAAAAAAATAATGACATGTTTCCGCCCGGGATCGAACCGGGGGCCTTGTGCGTGTGAAGCACACGTGATAACCACTACACTACGGAAACGATGCGGTTAGTAGTCAAAAGAATCGTATATAAACCAAAACTGAACAAAACTTTTATTTTATATTTAATTTCTTCTTGAACGACTTCGAAAATGCGATTTAACAGCATTTCAATTATTTTAATAAATCAATTTTTTTTAAATTTATTTAAAAAAAAATTGAATTTAAATGAATATACGCTAGTTGTTTTTTTAAATTTTTATTAATTAAAATTTATTGAAAAAAAGGCATTGCTCCCTCAGCTGGTAGTGCATGTAATACAATAATCATAGCTTTTCATACATAAGGTGTATTGGGTGTCATCATCAAGAGCGCCTTACAAAAGTAGGATTCGAACCCGCAACCTGCGGATTCAGATGCGGACGTTAAACCACTGGTCTATTTCCTTTTTGTTGGCAGGTGACAAATATAGCATATATAAACCCATACATATGTACATCAAATATTAAATTATTTTGTATTATTAGAATCTGTATTTTATTATCTTGAAAATCAATTTATTTATTCTTGACAAATTTATAAATTATTATGGTTTCTCTCTCTCCTTGATTCGTCAACGTTTATTTATTAAAAGGCCATTAAAGGACGCCTCTAGACTTTATACTCAGTATAAACTAATTAATACAAATAAATATTTTCTCTCAAAGTCCACTCTTTTCTTGATTAGATTCACTTTTCTTATTCTTTCATTTATCGGAGGGATGCTTCCCCTGGTCGGACAAGTTAGAACATAAAAGGCTTTAACAAATATCTTAATCCGTTAGAAAGTAAAGTATTGATTCATCTACACTAGTATTACATGTAAATATTGTAAAAATAGGTTAGAATGGTGAATTTCGATAGGATTTTTAACTGCACCAGTTATAGAAGATACTCAGCATTTCGATTTGGACTCTCCCTCGTTAAAGGGCTGAACCGGATATATATATATATGAAAATATGACATAAAAATGTGTATCATGTTTGAAAATAAATAATTATGGTAGTGTATTCAAATCTATCAAAAAGAGAAATATGTATATTAATTTCTCTTTCAAATTGCATCACTAAAATGTTGAATATCTCAAGCATTGTCTGTATTATAATTTAAGGAGATTTAGCTGAAGCCGCAGTAAGAAGAGGTCCGATTTATGGAGGTGAACCTAGCAGTTATAACATCGGAACAACTGGCATATGGAATGACTCTATTTTACCGAGAAATCTCTATTTATATCCATTATCAGCAGGAGAGTGGGAAATGACAGATGCTGAACTTTTAGCAGGAATAGATGGTAGTAATATATTTTTTTTTAAATATATAAATTATTTTATTTATTTTATATATTTATTTAAGGCTTCATAATAGCTCATCACATACACGATTGGATGACAAAAATTGATAACATAAGACTGTCTCAAATAATTGAAATGTACTACTCAAATTACGGCATGTCCTTCGATCATAATATAAGGGCTTGTAATCGAAAGCAAAATTTCAACAAGCTTCTCAATGTGACCGAATTGTATGAGCAGAATGAGAATATGGTCAAACTACTTTGGTTGAAACTGAGTGGTGTTTATTTAACCCCCGATGAACTCAAGAGGGTTAGTGATGCAACTGTGAAAGCATTCTTGAACTATTGGCGTAAGTTTGTATTAATTACTTTAACAAACTTTACTTTATGTAAATTGTGTTATAGCTAAGAAGATGGATGATCTTCCGGGATGTGACGTGAGAGGTGATATAAGTCCTATGGAAATTACTTTGGTTACAGACGGTAGTTGGCCGAAATATGAAATAGAACAATTAGTATCGTAAGCTTGACAAGACAGTATTCCATTTTAGTGGAAAGTTGAAGATTTTATATTATTTTTAGGACTATAACAATAACTTTAGATGTTTCCGACCATGGCAGTTCATTGGGATTGATTCACGGATCTACTGCCGAATGGATTGGACTTCATTCTCATAGTACACTTGATATTTACAATAATATTGCAAATTACACAAATAATTGTAAGTACTAGACCTAAAATGTAATTGAATAATACATGAATAGTAATCGGTGGTTCCGCTTTTTCAATATTCATCGCAAGATTAACTTTGTGTAAAATATATTCAAATTGTCGCCAGATAATTACATATTAATATTTTTGTCATTCTAAATAGTTATTGATTAAAAAACATTTGTGGCATATGTTTTTTCAGTTTTCTAAATAAAATTATTTTAACTAAAAGATAAAAAAAATTAATTAGTGTATTAAATTTTAAGGGCCTCACAAACTGGAATTATCAGGAGTTCTTATATCCGTATTGAAATATTTACAAAACAAAACTCAAAAAGATATGAAGAATTATGAAGCAATAGGCCTTTCTAGCGTGATATTGGTTGCAGCTCCATCAACGAAACTAACCGAAATAGATTTAAATAAGAGTAGAAATGTTATGAGAACAATTAGAAATTCTTATACTGATGTGTATTTTCTTTTTATGATGCCTGACGAGGATGCTTTTCAAAAAATATCCATCAATGATCAAAGGGATGCTGATATGTTCATTGAAACATCGAATACGGATGAAAGAGGAGTAGCGGAGATGATACGATCTAATTTTATTGAGAAATCCATTCCCAAAACATTCATCCCGCCTCACTGTGATCAACAGAAACCAATTTATAGACACCAATTCGAAGATTATATCATGATCGGGCAGAAGAACATATACAGAATACACCCAAAGCATATGAAATTTGTTCCGGCTGTCAAAATTCAAGTAAGTGATTGGCTTATGTTTTATATATGTTTTTAATTAATAGGATTTAGTTTCAAGGCTCGGATATGGGAGAAATTTCGGTGTGTATATCTAGAAATAGTACAGAGAAAGATGCAGTTTCATGTAAAATAGTCACTGGCCTCTTCGATGCTTCTTTTCAAGTCCGTCATCCATGTTATTCTGATTTACATTGTGATCCCGTGTATTTCATAGTGAAAGCAAGGAGTACTCTAATCAAATGTGCAGGTGATTTTTTTATTTAATTACAACTCTTTGATGTTTTGCTTCCCGTTAAGGTTGTCATTTGCTTACACAAAAATATGTTTCTCGATTCATTTAATTTTGTCTTTACACATATCTTTTTCTAGTTTTTCTATCCTCTATATTTATACATGGGAATTAGCGGTTAAAAATATAAATCTATTATACATATGAGTCATTAAGAATCAAAATCGAATTGGGTAAAAGCAGAAAAATGGTAGACAATTAAATGAATTTATAAGACATATTTTGATAGTCAAATTTTACAATTTGGGTTTTAGAAAATCCATTACAAATTACAATACTTGAAAAAACTGGATTTGGGACTATTTGATCCTGACTGTCTTCTTCCATCTTCATTTATTAATTTAATTAACCATCCACCTTTTTGAAGCCCCAATCACCTTTTTTATCATAAAAATTAAAATCAATTAAATCACTAAAATGTACATATTTATTTATTAACATCAAAATGGAGGGCAAAAAAATGAATTTATGACAATTCATTACAAGTTACAAACAAATTTATAAAAAAAACTGGAATTGGGTACTTTGATCCTGAAAGTCTCAAATCAATCCTCATATATTCATATTTTAATTCTTCTGCATTGAGGTGATAAAACCATCCACCTTTTTTAAGCCCTGTTAAATTAATAAATTTTTAACTTGCAATTGCTGTTTTAATGTATATGAAAATTAATCCCTAAGACAATATGTAAAGTGATCTTCTTCAAAACGCATTATTCACTTCACCGTATTTACATACATATCAAGTAAAGTATTGTTTAATATGTCTTTGGATGAATTTTACAAAGGCTTAAAAATAGTATAAAGAATGTTTATGCAGAAAATAAAATAAAATATATCAATTTAGTTTTAATACACGTCATTTCTTATTGAAAAACATTGTCTCAAAGTGCAACGGCGCCGTGGCTTAGTTGGTTAAAGCGCCTGTCTAGTAAACAGGAGATCGCGAGTTCGAATCTCGCCGGGGCCTGGTTCGTACATTCGAACTGAAAAATACATTTTTTAATTTTTTTTTAGATAAAAATTGTCGATATCCCGATCAAATACGCTATATAATTCGTCATGAAGGTCTCAAGTGCAAGGGGAACGACTCCAATTCTCAAGCATACAAAATTCAGTACAATATAAAAATACTCATTGGTTTATTAGTCATGTATTATATTATTGATTAAAAGGCTTTTATTTAATAAAAAAGGTGTTTTATTTGAATCGTATTATTTTCCCATCCTCTGTATGGACCATTCCTGTTGGCATAATGGACATCTGTTGTTTTGCTTCACCCAAAGGGACATACAACAATAGTGGAAACTGTGATTGCATTCTCCCCAAACAACGACACAATCCTGTTTTCCATACGAGTCCTTCTTGCTTTCCGCCTGGCATCTGAGACAAGCATCTGCAAATTAATAAACAAGAATTTCATAAATAAATATTAACTATTTATACATGTAAGCGTCACTTTAATTCAAATATGGAATATTTTTCACGCTCGAGATTAGAGTTATTATTTAATGTGAATTTCAGTCACAATGAGGTAACGACTCCGTGGCGCAACGGTAGCGCGTCTGACTCCAGATCAGAAGGTTGCGTGTTCAAATCACGTCGGGGTCAAGTCACTTTATTTATGCATTTTTTTTTAAATATTACATTTTAAAACGTCTTTTTATTAGCATACAATATAAAACTATTTTATTCTAATAAATATAAATTATGCAAAACATTTATTGTAAAGTGAACTTACTGAATAATTTATAAGTATGTATATTATTTTAAATAAATAAACATTTATTTGGTAAAAATTATATTGAGTACGACCCTGCCAGGATTCGAACCTGGAATCTTCTGATCCGTAGTCAGACGCGTTATCCGTTGCGCCACAGGGCCTATTCTCCGAGGCGTGCTTAATTTTCTATAAGAACATAACACCCTAATAAATCCACTTTCCATACAACACATTTAAAAAAACCGATATTTTGGATATGAAGGGGGCATTTTTTTTATAAATTAATTAATTATATTCTCATAGATTGAAAACGTCTGACTGGTTCCAGCAATTGAAAAAGACAGCAATATGCGTCGGGTGAAATAGAATAAAGTAAAAAAAAGTCACCGAACAGCCAGTGGAAAATACCCAACAGAGCTTCTCAAATATTATCGATCATAAATTATCATAATAGGCGATAAACATTGATTCATCGCTAATTTATTGATTTTTTATAGAAAAAAAGCTGTTCAACTTGTCAATTATTTGCAGTTATTTCATGTCTTGTATATAAAAATACACAACAAAGTATTAATCAATTATTTTGCATTAAGTTCAGCAAGTTTCTTAAAAATAAAAATTCATTCAAACACAACAGAAAGAACTCTCTTAAAGTATTAAGGTATTTATTGTTATTCATAATACCCATTGTATGTATTACAAAATGTGATTTAATGTATTTTAGCATAAAAAAACGTTAAATCCTTCATGAGAGTAGCACTTTTTAATAAATATCAAATAATTCTCCCCAACTCTAGTCAAGTAGTTGTAGTTATTTATTGGACCATTGAGTTCTGCAAGGATCGCCTTATTATTTGATAATAATTAAATTGTTTTATTTAGTTGTCATAAATGAAATATTATGTGCACAGAGGAATAAATATGGCAAAATTTATAGATAATATTATTTTATTATTTATAAAAATTTGTTCTGTTAATATTCAGAAATTAGAATAGAATAAAACAATTTACGCAAAAAAAATAGTCGCCCAGTGCTTTTAGAATTTTGAGCAATTTTATTATTATCTTAGCCGAGGTTTACTTATGATCTGTTTAACTATTATAAATAAAGTTTTTTTAGACACAACAAAGTGTTGATTATAATCCAGGAAATCAGAGTAAACCTGGATAAAGAAGATCGATCGGGATTTTATTAATATTATTCCCGATCTCACAGTCGTAATAACCGACCGAATCATTTTTTTTAATTTGACAGGATTTGAAACCATGACCACAGTATATGAACCCACGCTCCTTATCCCTTGAGCTATTGAATTATTTATAAGATTTTTAAAATAATTTATGTGATATCTATATTATTTTATTTATTACACCATGAGGAGATTTTTTGAGAGGGGTTTTTTTATACACAATAACGTGTTAATTAATTGTCTGTCGGTGATCTTAACTATTACTAGTTACACAGGTCACCGACTTAATAATCAGTATTTACCTTACAATACAAGAAATCAGAGTAAACCTGGATCAAGACGATCTTTTGGGATTTATTAATATTATTCCCGATCTCCCAGTCGTAATATATTTTGTTACTGATATTTATTATTATTTTAGAAGTCCCTCACAGGTTGAGTGTCTCAGAAGCGTGATTTTTCTGGAACACGCACACGTGGATGATTGTACACTACACACACGTGTATATTCAACCAATACACCAATATGAAAGGGTCTTTAAAATCCCAACCAATGGCAGCTGATTATAGTCAGTGGAAATTTCCTATGGCCTCCTCAAGGTGGACGGACAAGTTCCTCCAACCTTATACTTACATCATTATTACTATCAATCACATGCTGAAAATATTGTATATATATATATATATATATATATATATATATATATATACATATATATATATATATATATATATATATATATATATATATATATATATATATATATATATATATATAAATATATATTTAAAAAATAAAACACGTGTTACTTCTATGGAAAAATACACCACATGTGCACCTAAAATAATATTAATGCGACACAATTTAGAATTTTTAAATTGTCTTACATTAAACGAAAAATAATGAAACGTTATCACAACCGAAAGGGATACCATACATTTTTAATAAATTAAAAGCAGACCTAGTCCAAGTGGGTGTGATGAATTGCTTTGACGTATTCGAGCTCTGCAACGATTTGATTTATTGTTATGATATTTACACAAAATATTATATTATATACATCTACAGTTATCATAATAATTACATTCACGGGACAAACTATTAAGTTTACCATAAAGAAATACCATAGTAAAATAATAATTTTAAGTTGAATAACTAGACCTAGTCCAAGTGGGTGTAATGAATTAATTTGAAGTATTCGAGCTCTGCAACGATTTGATTTATTATTGTGATATTCACATAAAATATTAAATGATACACATCTACAGTTATCATACTTATTATATTCATGGGACAAACTATAAAGTTGAATACAAATAATTATAGATTTTACCATATAATAAAAATGTAAGCCGTGCAGTGCTCTGCAATTGTGTGTAACTAATATTTGAGCAATGATTATATTTATAATTTGATAATTATATTATTTTTTCATTTAAATCTACATCGTATTTTATTGTTGGGTTAATATTTGAATATAACAATAATTAATTAATTCATATAGAATATGACAATTTGCCAAAAAATGTATTGAAGTAATTTCACATCTAAGTAGAAAATACCTCGCTTTTTTATAAATAAAAATTCTAATTATATGACAGTTTCTGTATTGCCTAAAATTTATTTCAATTTAAAAAAAAATAAAAAATGACGATTGTATTTATTTTAAAAAATGTTAAAAATCCCCCTTAAACCCAACTTTCTACATTGAATAATTCTAAAAAAAACAAATTTTTTTTAACACAAGTTTACTTTCGACCAAAAAATAATTTATAATTATAATTGATAATTTCCACGTGTTTGTACTTTAATATAAATGACAAGGCAAATTTAATAAATGTGTGTAATATGTTTTATTAATTTTAGTATTTTTATTTTCAAGAATATTATTGATCGTATAATATAAATAGGGATATTATTCTTAATTAAAACGTAGTTAATATAGTGTTTCTAAAAATTATGACTTGGCGGAATAAGGAAACAATTTTGATGATTTTATATAAAACATATAGTCTATATTAAATATTTAATACGATGACGAATGCAACTCACATTAATTTTAAAGGTTTTCAACAGCTGGTCGTAATTTGCGGTTGATAATTTTTATGTACGATAAACTCGACCGTTGTTTGATAAAAAGTCTATTTATAAACATTTTAGAAAATATTTATAATGTTGCAAAATGCACTTCGGCTTCTATAGACATTGACTAACCTTAATTTGATGTCGCAGATGTTGAAAACTAACGGTTTTGAGAAATATTTATTATTTGCTTTGTATAAACTTAACTATTAAATAAACGTGGATCGATTGGGAATTTATTATTAATTTACATCAATTATTGAAAAAAAAATCGTGGCATTTTGGCAAAGAATTCGACTTTCAAAAAAGGATTTTCAAATAATGTTATAGACTTTCACAAACAATTAATTAATTTATTTATATACGTCTCGAGGAACTTTTTGAGAATATTTTTACAATATTTTCTTTTAGACACAACAACGTGTTAATTAATTGCCTGTCGGTGATCTTAACTATTACTAGTTACACAGGTCACCGACTTAATAATCAGTATTTACCTTACACTGCAGGAAATTGTAGTAAACCTGGATCAAGACGATCGATCGGGATTTTATTAATATTATTCCAGATCTCCCAGTCATAATAATCGATAAAATCAATTTTTTTGAGCGAGATTTGAAGCCGTGACTACAGTATTTACGTTGGTTTATAAATTTAATCCACAAATGATTCATTCTGTTGAGGTTGAGTTGATTTCAAGCAATAACTAATTAAAATAATAATAAATAACTATCTGGCTACATTATTAATATATTTTAATTTAAATTAAATATGCCAAATAAACTGGTAATCAAATCTTACGATGAATGTTAAGTAAAGCGCGTCTATCGGTTACGAATCATGTATGGAGCAATTTCATAGTAAAATAATTTATTACTTATAATCCATAACATGTTGTTATTTGTATAGATATTATTGTAAATTTATAACTAAATCCAGAAATATAGATTATATATATATATATATATATATATATATATATATATATATATATATATATATATATATATATATATATATATATATATATATACTTTTAATGGATTATTGTGTATTAAATAATATGTAATTAGATAGACGTTTTTATGTTTTATGTACATTTCATTGAGTTTTTATGAAAAGATGAGAGTCTAAGATGGAAAAGAGCAACTGTTCGTTTAATTAAAATTCAAAAGTCCCTATATAAAAAATATATAATAAAATAAAGTAGTATAGACCAATTTATAATCTATAAAATCGCCGAATATTAATATCAATGTATTTAAAGGCAATAAATCTAGAAATTTATAAATATATGAAATATTTTAATGAATTCTTGTATGTTTAATAATATTTGATAACAATGATACAACTTTTTTACAATCAAATCAATAATTGCAATATGTTTCAGGGTCGTTTTTTGTATTTTTCATATATTTTATTAGGTATACCCTTCCAATAATAAATATTTCCACAAATAATCTTGATTAAAATTGTAGAGCGTTTATTGAGAAAAAGATTGGTTATTAATGGAACGCCGTTTAGGAATGTTGTTAATTGGTAATAAGTGGTGCAACATTCTGTCGCCATTACAAAACGAGAGAAAAAGTGTGCTTTATTGAGTCAACACGCACGGGCGCGTGATTGGTCAGCGGGGGTCACGTGACAGGAGGCACGACCGATATCGGCCAATCAGAGCAGAGAACCAGCGGGGGCTCGCCAATATGACCTTCGTCATTATTTGCCACAAAAAGGTCAATGAAAAATCACACACAACAAGCCGTTGAATAATATCGATAGAAATCAATTTAAAAGCGTTCTTCCTGTTTATTCGATAGACGTTAAGTACCACAAGTCGTTATGAAAACGACCTTAAAAAGTAGTTCACTTATAAGCACAATAATACCATATCCAGAGAGGCCGTTTTTTAAGATTTTGAACAGTTGTCTCGAAAAGTAATAAAAATATATATATTTGTACAGCGCCCAGTGCGATATTATAAAAAAATTACGAAATAGTAGGAGGTGTGTCTGTGTGATTTATAAGAAAACGATCTATTGACATCAATTGATCTGAACGCCTTGAAAAGCAATCAAAGTCGACACACGCAAACAAGCAATATAAATAAATTTAAAAAATAAATATTTTGATCTATAACAGATACGTGAGTTGACTATTTGTTTGAACGTAATTGAAATCATATGTAAACGACACAAATACGTCATACCGTTGAATAAACTATGTTACTGCATAATTTGATTATTAAACGCGTATTTAATTCTAGGTAAACTATATTATTAATATAAGTAGGTCGATGATTGTGAAATTTTTCATATTTTTTTCACGTCAAATATCGGTTATTATGACTATTTTTTATTGGAGCCACGACAAATCTCTATAAATTTTTGAAAATCCCCCTTCTATATTGAAAATGTTGTTAGATGTTGAAATTTTTAATTAATGGTTCTTTCTTAATTCCTACAGAATATTTACCACAGGCTCCTTATAAATATTATGTGTTTTTTTTTATTTATTGAAGTACACGTGGCTAAAAATACTGTAAATTGATCGGCTATTACGACTGAGAGATCGAGAATAATATAATCAAGATTCCGATCCAGATTTACTCTGATTTTCTGGAATGTAAGGTAAATACTGAGGCGACTATCGGTGAAATCGAAATCGGTGAACGTGTTTAATTGAAATACATATTCCTATATTTCATTTATATTAGTAAAAATAAAATTATAGTATTTTTAATGTGGAATTATGTATTTATATTAAGATTTCATGAAATATTTTTCATGGCTAATATTTTTTGAATTTTTACTCATACAAATCTGGGTTGAATTAAGAGTTTTCTTCAAAATTAAGCAACTACTCCGATTTAAAAGATTTTTTTTATTCAAACAGTATTTTTTTTAATAACAGCAAATTTATAATACTTAAGAACGACACATCAACCTAAGTTATTTTTATGTTTTTTCAATTATTTTTTAATGGAATTACATTTCAATATTTTAAACAAATGAAAATCGCATATTGGTATTTTAACATTTTTATTATTTAATTTTATTGCGGTAAAAATGAAATAGTTAAAATAAAAAAAAACAACGTTGTTAACCTCTAAAACTTGGAAGAAAAAATAATCATATTCCTTGTAACTTCTATTATTAATTACGGAATTCCACCCAGACGTAAACATTATTAAAAATTATTTAATGTTTATGAAAATAATAATCGAATAAAAATTTATGCACGTTTTGTGGTGCACAATTTTATGAAGTCTGCGTTTTAATGGATGGAATATAACTTAATAGCAGCTTAAATTATTATCAAATAATGTGTATAAACTGTGTAAAAAGCGACATGCAAATGTGGTAATTAGTTAATAGTAAATTATTTTTTTCAACACAATGTGTATAATTAATAAATAAATATCCGTGCAAGTGTCGAACAATTCCATCGATTATAATACAAATTGTGTTGTTGGTATTGTTGAATAATTTGAATGGAAAATTGAAAGACATATGGCAAAGATTTTCATATCGAGTTTGTCACGCGGACAACATGTATGTCGTATTAAATCTATTGACGCAATCTTATACAGAACAAGGTAATTTAAAACAATATTATCAATATTTGCACTCTATTAAAAAAAAGAAACATCTATTTAATAAGACAAGCTCTCGAATAAGAGTGTATTTGCATATAAGATAAGGTAAGGTTGTTGGAATAAAATTCATTGAAAATTGTGCCGGATTTATAAAATGTAACGGATCACTTTTATTACTTCTTAAAAATAAAATGCGTTTGCTTTACGCATAATTATATTTATTTGATGTGTGTGATCTCTTCAGTCAACATTCAACCAGACACAATATAAATATAATTAAAGTAGATATTGTCAGTTGTTGGAAAATGGTATATATTTATATGTATATTTGTAGAAGGAGAAATACCGCGAATGACGGTGATATATCATGCTATCGGTCGATGATGTCACAACGAGTAATATCGGTATGACCATCTATCTGGGAAATAATTATATATTTTTTTACTATTTTTTATTGAACCAAAAATACCTTACCGCTTTGTAAATGCTTATTAACATTACGTTGATTATTATATCTATAAGTGTTGAACGTGTGTGTATGTTGTATGTTTGTACGGATCAATCAATCAACCATCAGTGTTACCAGATGGAAGAATAATATTTCATATAATTATTTTACTACAATTAATACAGATGCAAAATCTCGAAACGGGTATTTTAATGATAATAATATTAAAATAATTTGAAAATAATATTAGAGATATTTAATAATGCATAATAAATGACAATTCCCAAAAAACAAAAATATTGTTAATTTACTTGAAAATTCTAATAAAAAAAATAAAAACTTTAAAGCAATAATGAAATTGAAGCTCAAAATATAATCGTCCTATTGAAAAACCAAGCAGAATTAAAAAAAATATTAACAAATCAATTCAAATTACCCTAGTTTAAATATAATTTACTTTAATTAATTAGGGTGAAATTAAACCGACAGGCGTGGTATTTTTTACTTATTTTAAAATTATTACCTTATTGTTAAGGCTTATATTTTATTATAATAATAAATGGGAAAAAGTCATTTGACTATGGAATTATTCCATACATGATCTCTTGTAAATAAACCGCTTTTTTGGTGTTTAATGTAAGTCAAATTATTACAATGTATTTTTTTATATATATAATATTTTCATTAGGTTTCCATATTGGGAAGTCAAAACAAAATTACGTAAAATAAAATTATAGATAATGCATAAAAAATCATTTAATATAAAAGGCGAAAAGAGTAGACATTTTATTGATTGATTTTTTTTTTAAATCGAAATCTAGTACATTAAAAGTTCAAAGACCGAAAAGATGCGTAATTATTCTATAAATATGTAGTAATACTCAAGGGATTAACGAGTTTTATTTATTTAGTTTGAGTTATATTTGTACAAATGAATGCATCCATCACAAAGGATTGTATGTATTAAAAAAAAAATATATCAGCCAGCACCTGCCAAAATATGTTGCCAATGTATTAATAAACGAGTTATTAATAAAATTCGCGGCTTATTTTTGTGTGGATTTTCAACAAGTTCAAAATATATTTCCTCTCATACATAACCGTTATTAAATATGCTTTGTGCGTATGTTTGCATAAGAAGATTTACAGCTTGAAATGGGTACATGTCTGATTGAAATGTTCCTTACGTCAATTATCATATCATTAAAATTAAGTTAATAACAGATAAGCTACATAATATAAAACGGGTGAGTGTTTTCCCGGTACCAGTTTCAGTATATCATTCTTAGGGATCCGAATATTGAAATGAAAAGGTTGTTGTGAAACTGTATGTCCACATTCAGGTACGCCAGTAAGGTTGGTATTATAATTAATTTATTTTTTTATAAAATAAGTTCCTTAAAAGCTTCTTGCTTGTACATTATCATCGGTTTCCATTATAGGTATTATTATTTTCAACGATTCCTTGACAAAACTCACCCTTGTCATTAAAAAGGTCCTTATATGGTCGTTGACAATAAAATATAAGGCAAATTCACTTAAATAGTATTAATTAATTAAGATTTAAGGCTCGATATTATTTAAACATTTGTAGTTGTGGTGAACAAAAATATTTACATTTAAAATAAATATGGTGGCCACTAACTGGTGAACCAATAACCCGAGAGGCTTTTTGAGAAAGTTTTTTAATTTTTTTTTATACACAACAGCTATTATTATCAGTCTATTCATACACAAACGATCACTAACACACTCTTATTATAATATTTTATTAAATACGGGCCGCATTTCGATAACGTTATATTTTAAAATATACAAATTGACTTTTTTGTAGTTGTTAATGTAAATAATAATATATAATTTTGGTATTTATATGCGTCCGAGAGGCTTTTTAAAAGTTTTTTTTATCCACAACAATTATTTACACAATTAATTGTATTTAGGTGATCTTAACGATTACTAGTTACATACGTCACCGACTTAATATTTACATTACAATACAGGAAATCATAGTAAACTTCCATCGATCCATCGGGATTTTATTAATATTATTTTCAATCTCCCAGTCGCAATAACTGATCATATATTTTTAAGTTAATTAATAATAAATATATTTTTGGTATATACTATTGAATAATTATTTTCTTCATTATGCAAGGAAAGTCATGCATTTTAGTATAGTTACATTTTTATTTAAATTCCAAAGAGAGAAATTTATAAATAAAATAATTAGATCTACAGTCGTTGTGGTACAAAAATCCTTAAAACTAGAGTTCTTGGAGTAAAAAAGATTGATTAATATGTAATTAATTGGGATTTGTACCCATGACCACAGTATTTGTAAGTTAGCAAGGTTACTTAATTTTATATACATACATATATCACTTTGAGCCTTATTTATAAAATAAAACATTATTCAATGCATGTCGAATTTGTTAGTCATTGAGTCGAATCCCAGCCTTTGTGTTTATAACTGACTAGGGTAATGTGAATTGAAATTTTCAATTTGTTAATGTTTTTTTATGTTCTGTCTGGTTTTTTAATAGGACGTTTATCTTTGAGTTTTGATTTCATTTTTGCTTTAAAGAATTTTTTTATTTTAAAAATGATGTATAAAAATGTGGAAATTGTTATGCATTATCAAATTAAATACACCTAAAAATATATTGAAATTATTTAATATTTTGAAATGCTCTGATTTGTTTTTAATACGAAGATAATAAGTTGTTTGTTTTTTCATTCGAAAGAAGTTTGAAATTTATTAAAATTATTAATAAAATAATATAACGCGGTTTTCATATGATGACAACACTCATCACAATATTTAAAAAGCGAGTCTCCCGATAAATACTTTTTTTGAGAATTTTCATTTATTATGCATTATTAAATATCTCTAAAATTATTTTTAAATAAATTTAATAATATTATCATTAAAATACCGTTTCGAGATTTTAGATATGTATTAATTATGATTAAATATTTAAATTGAATTATTTATACACCTGGCAACACTATGTTTCAAATGTCAAACAATTTGAAGTGTATATATAAAATTTTACAGATTACGATTAACTACCTTCTATTGACAGAGACATGAAATGTGTTATAGATAATGGATGAATCTACATTAGTTGCCGGTCAAATAGGACCATTTTACTATTTCGAAAATGTCCCATTTTATAGTTTAAACAATCATTGAAAATGAACATTTTTTTACTTTTCATACATTTCGAACAAAACTAACAGCAAACATATTTCAAACGAAAGTATACGATATCTCGAAGGTATTCGATACATATTAAGGCTACTTTCGCATATCTTCAATAATCAACAAATTTAAATGCAGTCTCACTACCAAATATTCTATTCCATTTTGAATATATGGCTCAGTTCCATAAAGACTTAAGAGCACACGGAATTTTAATGCTTGTACCCTGATATATTAAGGACTATTTTTTCTGTATATAGCGACTCTGTATACGCTGAGGATGGTTGAGGGATTGACCCGTACAGACAGACATACAGACAGACAGACAGACAGACAGACAGACAGACAGACAGACAGACAGACAGACAGACAGACAGACAGACATATAACATACACACAGTTAGACAATTATATATATTATATTAAAATCCCGATATAATTATATAAATTATTAAAAAATAATATTTTCTACTCCCTATGGTCACCCTACTTATAATTGCATACCGTTAAATTTAAGGGGAGGTATTTTAATTCAAAACCATCTTAGATATAATATTCTTATACCGTTATAATAAATTTTGATCAATACAATATATTTTATAACTAAAAATGGTAATTTTATGTGAAAGTTGACGTGTGTGTTATTTTAGGACAAGAGTTACTTAATTTTGTATATATATATATATGTATATATATATATATATATATATATATATATATATATATATATATATATATATATCACTTTGACCTTTATTTATAAAATAAAATATTATTCAATGCATGTCGAATTTGTTAGTCATTGAGTCGAATCCCAGCCTTTGTGTTTATAACTTTTCATCATAGTGTTCTGCATAATTTAAACTACAGTCTGAAGTCTAAACTGAAGCTCATGAGTGCCAATTGGGAAGTCTATTTGTGAATCAGGTGGAGATGTTATTGACTTATGCTTGTGTACATTATAGCCACTGTGACACCGATTACGAATAACGACCAATCAAATAACCCAACTGGCTTATAAAAATTGTATTAAAATAATTATTACTTCAATCAATTTAACAGTGCGAAATAATATAGTCTTTTCAAGCTGGGAGGAATCCCCTACATGCTCAATAAGAACTTACTCCCAAAGACGCGTTATTTTTTAGAAAGTAAATGTTGTTTAAGATTTTTTTGTAGTCCGTTTAATGATTAAACTTTTTTAGTTACATTTTATTGTTGTAAAATAATTTAGTCATATTTTGCATGAAACGGTGACAATTTATACATAGCGGTAGCATGTTCGTTTCAAATATTATACAAATCCTGAATAAACCAATCGATTTATTAAAAAATATACGTAAAATTATTAGCAAGCCATACAACTGGATATTTAAATGATGAAATTCAAGATGGCGGACCAAGCAGATGAGTTTGACTGAGGCAACATTGTAATCAAGGTGATAAAACAACAGTAATTCACACTAATTGGCATTTAGCGCACTTAAAAAAATATTGTTGTCTCACTCAGACTCGTCTACTTGGTCTGCCATATTTATATTTATACATCCAGTTGTGTGGCGTGCTAATATATTGTTGGTATCGGCTAGTAATTTATTAACTAGGCCTTAACCTTAATATTCAAACATTCATATTCATTATTATTAATTAAAAATAATTGCCTTATCAAACAGACACACATATTTCATAGAAACAACCGATTCCAAGATGGCGGCCCAAGCCAATTATTTTTTTATATAAAATTATATTTTGACCCCAGTTTTAGATGAGGTGGATTTTATATAGAGAGAAGTCAATTCGTTCACTGAATACGCTTCGTGTTATCAAAGACGAATGGCAAGGAATAGAATATAAACAAGATGATAAATATAAATTGAAATTTGAAAGGACTATGCGTTGGTTAGCATTCAACGTGATTTAAAATTAGACTTTGCAGACTGCAAACACAACTTACTTTTAGATGCACTTGCTTAGTTATAAATTTAGAAGCATTTTGCTACCGGATTCACTATTAGTAAATATAAACAGTCACACGCATTAATGCCAAGGATGAAAGTGAAAAATAGTGATTGATTTCCATATAAAACATTTCATACAAGGCTAAAATTACTTCTGAAACAACTACGGCTTCAGTGAATAAATTTATGAAATATTGTTGTTTACTATGAAAATTTTCCCGTAAACACATTTATTTTTCAGACACTGGAATATATATTTTTTCGAATAAATTTAGCTCAATAATGTTTGAGCAGTAGAAGAAAAGAAAACAGGATTTTGATCATAATCAATTATTAAAATAATAGATCAATTGATGAAAGAACAACACAATTAAAAAAATACATTTTTAAAGGAACATATCGAGGATATACTGCCAAAATGCATTAAGTCATATTTCATAGTTTTGAGATAGTGACGAATTAAAAAAAACTCACAGTCTTAACAGAACTATAAATTTATGGTATATATTTGAATCATTTACAATGCGGTATAAATCAATGACTTCTTTTATCATTCCAAATATAACACAATTATAAAAATATATCTCTATTTTAACTACCAGAACTAACCAACAGAAACTAAAAAATGTAAATTTGACTTAGTTCATTTTGTTTCTCCTGAAATATTGTTGATATGACTAAACATATACAAATGCATCCCTAACTCAAAATTGTCAAAATATGACTTAGCAGTAAACCCTCGATATATAAATAATGTATACAAAATCCGATAATCTGAGTTTCCTCCACAACTGATTATAACCCAAGTTGTATTTAAATCAGAAGCATTTATAAAGATATGATGTGGAAATTTACAATAATGTCATAGTCTTAATAAATGTATACAGTAAATGAAAACTAAACCTATGTTTGCACAGAAATATTCAATAAAATATAATAATAAAAAATTATGTGTTAATAATACCTTGATTGAAATAATAAATTACAATTTTTACAATCCAGGAAATCAGGGTGAATCTGATAATATGTACGTCGCAATTGTGCAAAAAAATATGAGTGTGGAGGAACAATTTATATATGATAAGAGGATATACTGAAATTTTACATGCGCATACGCTATAAATTTGAAAATATCTGTTATTTTTATTTATTAATGACTAATTAGTTATGATAAAATTAATAAGTAACTATCTGGTTACATATTGAATTTAATTTATTTGAAATTAAAGTAGTGATTAGGGGAGAAATTTTGCGGTGAATGTTAAACAGGCGCGTCTACTCATAACAACCCATTATGGAGCAATACTATAGTTATTTTTTAGTGTAATAGTGATAATATATGTTTGTTAATGTGTTAAAGATGAGTATTTCTGGCTGGTAGTTTTCCATTGGTTTGAGGAATGCGGCCATTGGATCATCTGGACACTGAGACTATATAACAACAACTTTGACTCATATTATAAACATTTAACTAAGAAAATACTTGTCTTATCAATTAAACACTCACACTCAGATCGGACACCGATAATCAAAATCGTCATGTTATTACACTTTATTTCTTATATTTGTAGAGGAAAAGTCAAACTAACAAACGGCGCATCAGTGATATCGAAACATATATAGTTGGGTTTTCTAACAATGCTAAATTTTAGAAAGTTCTTTTGGTATTAATTAACAAAAAAAAAACAAAATTTCCTTTCAATGATAATGGATGTTATGAATGAAAAAATAATTAACAGCAGCTTATTATTATAAGCGGGAAATAAATACAATACAAGTAGCTGCATATGCATGTAAGCACTAGTCTATTCGTACGCACACCATTTAGCATGTCTCACTAAAAATAGTATTTTGAATACGTCCCTAAAATTCCACTCTGTATTTTAATTTGTTTTTGAAAAAAAATATTATTATTAGCGGAAAAAATGAAGCGGCTATTAACTGTGAAAGAATTGAGTTAATTTATTATTAAAAGTATCTCATATCCTTTATTTTTATTGATCAAAAGTCCACCCTTTTTATTAAAATTTGTCTGTAATAAGATTTTTGATAATTAAGGGTTTTTTTCAATTGGCTTGGGTTCATATCACAAAAAATATTTATTAAAATTAATTATAACCAAGTTATTATAACCAGCGTCACAAATACTGTCACTGGTTCAAGTCTCGATCTAGGTTTAATCTGATTTCCTGGATTGTGAGGTAAATACTGAGGAAATCAGACAGAGCCGCTCTGTCGGTGACATGAAAAAAAACAAGTAATAATAACACGTTGTTATATCAATAAAAAAATAATCAATAAAAAAATAATGTTATATCAAAAAAAAATAAAAAAATAAATAATAATAAATAATAAATAATATCATAAAAAAAACAAATATGTACATAACTTTTAAAAAAGTCCCTCAGGGCGTTTATAAATAAATAAATTACAGCTATAAGAAATATGTATGGGCAAAAATGTATCAATGATTTTATTAACATTCTAAATACATTAATAGTCGGTTGTCTAGTCAATCGATGTCTAGGCTAACAAGCTAAAGTTTACTAAACAATTTAAGAATATATTGTTCATAATTTAATATGATATATACAGACATTATTGAGTTTCGTTATCTTATCTGCTGACGTCTTAAAAATCGTCAATATTATACATTTAAATACACACATAGGAAATGAATAAAAATAGATGTTTTACCCTCACTTGATAATAATATATTTTTAAATATTTATGTAAAGCGTTATTTGAATCTTATTATAATAAAAAAACATTAACAATATGTAAATTATCATTGCAATGTCACCTGTGTTTGTGTTGATCTGTTGCGCCGTGTATACATTTTGATTTAGACATTAAGTTGGTGTGTTTTTTATGTCGTTTTTTATATAGACAATGTTAGGCAATGTCAAATCGAAACACTCGGTACACTTTGCTGTTGATAAAAACACATTTATGTATCGATTTAAAATTAAACTGACCTAGACAACACTGACAGATTGGTGAAATCAATATTTCCCAACCTTGAACCGGAGTCCTGCGCAATAATAACAGGGAAGATACATGCGCATTAAGATATTTTTGCATTTAAAATATGACCGAGACAGATGGATTTTCAGTCATCAGTCACGATATTTTATATAAAGAGAGGTGGGATACCGCGAAAATATTTAAAAAATGATTTGATCGGTTATTACAACTGGGAGATCGGGAATAATATTATTAAAATCCCAATCGATCGTCTTGATCCAGGTTTACTCTGATTTCATGTATTGTAAGGTAAATTTTGATTATTAAGACAGTGCTCCTGTATAACTAGTAATAGTTAAGATCACCGACAGACAATTAATAAACACGTTGTTGTGTCAAAAAAACCCTCTCAAAAATCTCCTTATGGTGTAAATAAATAAAATAATATAGATATCAAATAAATTATTTAAAAAATCTTATACATAATTCGATTGCTCAGAGGATAAGTGCTACAAATACTGTGGATATGGGTTCAAATCCCGTCAAATTAAAAAAAAATATATATGATTTGGTCGGTTATTATGACTGGGAGATCAGGAATAATATTAATAAAATCCCGATAGATCTTATTGAGCCAGGTTTACTCTGATTTCCTGGATTGTAATCAACACGTGGTTGTGTCTAAAAAACTTAATTTATAATAGTAGTTAAACAGATCATAAGTAAACCTTGGCTAAGATAATAATGACCTAGTAATAGTTAAGATAACCAACAGATAATTAATTAACACGTTGTTGTGTCTAAAAAATCAAAAATTGTAAAAATCACTCGGGGTGTAAATAAATAAATAAAAAAATCAATTTGGTCACCGGTTAGTGGAAAACATATTTATTTCATATGTTAATACGAAATTAAATGGTTATAGGACATCCTAATATTTCAACTATTAAATTAAAATTCATTGTTATTATAGGACATTTATGATTTTTTTAAATGTATAAATTTTCAATTTATCCCACATTTGTTTAGTGAAAAAATAATATCGGTTTTTATTGTTATAATACTTTACGCTAACTATTACAAAGGATAAGTGGTAAAAACGATTATTAAATATTTTATTTTAAAAGATAAAAAAAATATTGTTCATGTAAAAAAATAATATGAAACCCTATTATATAATTCTTAGAAAAAATATACATTATTAGATTAAATTATCTTGAAAAATGAATATAATAATAATATCTCAAGTAAACATGAGATTAAGTAATAAATAAAAATATTCAAATTTATTTTTTGTTATGAAGTTTAAGTTTCATTGGTATGTGATATGAACGTTTAAGTAAAATGTTATTATGGAAATATATAATAAAAAAAAATCTTGTTAAGCTGTTTGACTAAATCATTGTATTTTTTAACAATGGAGTGTAAAAATTTATTGTGATTTTATTAATATTAATCTCAAATAGTAGTTGGAATTAATCTTATATAATAATTGAAAATAGTCAAGTCATTAAATTGCAAAGTTCACGGAATCGACAATAGACGCTGATTGAGTTAAAGCAGAATATTGTGTGTTTTATTGAAAAATTACGCACGACTTAAGCAAATTAAGCAAAATATGAATTCTAGGTAGAAAGTCGATCAATTAACAATTAGAAACGGTTGGTTTAATGGGTTTTGAATAGTAATAAATAGTGGTTTTGCTATTTTAGAAGTGTGTTTGCTGGTTTGAGGTCATGCATAATAATGAATGCCAATGTCAGGGGGCAGTTTTCTTCATTGTTTACCGTTTATTTACACCCCAGATCAAACTGAGAAAACCAACCACCCTAGATTTTATTAAATAAATTCAATCTCTAGTGGAAGAAAAATTTGTCTTAAAATATTGTCAGCAAGCTATTTGTACGTCCTCAAAAAATTGATATCCAATCGCATATTGAAACCATTGAAGCGTATTTTTACTGAGGAAATTTACTGTAATATTAGACCTTTCGAGGTCGTGGGTTCAAATCCCACTTTACTTAAAATAATATGTTTTATCGGTTATAACGACTGGAAGATTGGGAATAATATTAATAAAATACAACTGCTAAAATAACTTCTGAAACAACTACGGCGTCAATGAATAAATTTATGAAATAATGTTGTTCCCTATGGAAATTTTACATTGAGAGCAAAAAGGAAAAAAAAATCATTTAATCGGTTATTACGACTGGGAGATCGGGAATAATATTAATAACATCCCGATTGATCATCTTGATTAATTTATTGCATTGCTTAATAATTTGCATAAAATATATGGTTAAGTTGACCAATAATTCATTTGTAAAAAATACTTACTTAGGATACGTTAAATAAATGCTTCATAAGTTAACATAATCAATTTAAATTCCCCTTTTCGTGTATTATCATATTAAATCTTATATTTTATTTGTTAGTTGTGTCTTCTGCTTTCTTTTTGATGACCTATATTGGTTTATTATCTTTTCCATGTTATGTTAAAAAATTGACTTAACGTTAGGTTAGATCTTCTCGTTATAATTTAATTAGCTTAATAGTTCAAGTTAAAAAAAAACAGTTATTACGACTGGGAGATCAGAAAAAATATTAATAAAATCCCGATCGATCGTATTGATCCAGGTTTACTCTGATTTCGTGTATCGTAAGGTAAATACTGATTATTAAATCGCTGACTTGTGTAACTAGTTATAGTTAAGATCACCGACAGACAATGAACTATCTTGTGGTGTATAAAAAATCTTATAAATAAATAACGAAATAATATATAATTACGGAAAAAAGTATGTTTGTATATTTTTTAATATATCGTCATTAGAAGCAAAAACATTATCGAAACGCGTCTTTGAGAGTAAGTTTTTTTCATATAATAATAAAACGAAAGTGTTAAAATTTGTACAGTTTTTTACGAGTTGGTTGAAAAATTCATACACCATATATTGCTAGATATTTTTTTCTCAAAAAATATATAAATCAGTTCGGTGATTCCATCATATTAAATCGTCGTAGTGTGCGGGGGTTAAAACAAACAGGGATGTAGTTTAAAGTGGATATGATAGGGTGATCGTGTCCAGATCGAGACAACCCCTTGGACAATAAACTTGTGCTGAATACATTTGAGGTAATTTATTTAAGAGTTGAATAACCGATGGGTGGATTTAGGCTTTTGTGTGTGGCAATTGCATGTGAATAAGGCACTTATTTTATAAACCCAATTACAGTCACCCACTAAATGATTTATTCGTACTTCGCATTCAGATCTCTTATTTATACATACAATGATGTTTGTATGGAATTGATTAGTAATGAAGTCCGGATGGAAAATAACAGAATAAATGAAAGCCACCTACACAATTATTCATAATCGATTGTGGACAGACCTTCGCTAATAGATTAATATGCCCAACGCATCATACAATGCAAATAAATATTACATATAACGATATGCAAAATTAACACCCCAGTGGCGGAATCAACTGCCAGTATATTCTGTTATCAGTGATGTGCCAAAGTCAAACGAATATAGTAGTATTGTGCCTATTCTTTTGCCCCATGGAGTGCAATGAAGCGATATAAAGACGCCCGATTTCTTCATATATCAAAATTAGAATAGAATACTATATATTTTTGCCACAAACAGGATTTATTTTTTATTGAATTTTTATTGTAACCATTTATTCAAATATACACTTTGTTCATTCATATTTTTGTAGAGTAATGCGTTGGTTACACAATGCGAGTTATAGCTTTGAGGGCAATGACGTGATTGTTTGAGGGTTTAAAAAAAGTAGTGAACTGGTTACACAATGCTATTTGATAGTGCAATTTAACTGTCCTAGTAGTACTTGTCAAATGTGAAAAATCTAAAAAAAAAATGAAAATCAGAATAAAAAAGCTCTCAAATCCAGTATTTTTTTTTTCAAATATTGTGACGGATTCTCTTCAACCTAAGTTGTATTATTTGTTTATCAAAATATAGTAATCTAAGTGGAGTGTGACCGATATATTAGCAGGACATACATCTGAATGTATAAATATCAAGATGGCGGACCAAGCAGACGAGTTTGACTGTAATTAAGGTGGTAAACAGTGTTTAAACAACAGTAATGAAGAGCGATGTATACGTCTATCGAGAATTCACACAATTTTTTTACATTTACCATAAACAATTAGTGTTGTCCCACTCAGTCTCGTCTACTTGGTCCGCCATCTTGATATTTATACGTACAGTTATATGGCCTGGTAGTTACGGATAATCACGATTAACTCGCATGCGAGCTACTGGCCTACTCGCACATCAGTATTTAACTCGTACTGTGTAACCACTGCATAAACATCATGCCCCATACAATGTGAGACTATAATATGAAAATTGTGTTATGATAATAATAATCTCGGCCATTTGCTAGTTAGTTCTCTTGTTTGCGTATGTAAAGCTTGATATTTGCTCTTTGCTACAACAAAGTAATGCATTGGTTACACAGAGCATGATTGTTGGTTTTCAAGAAATATTTTCATTTGTATGAATTTAATATCGACCCCGTGACTATCCATATTAAATCTGTTAATAAATATTGATAAAAAAATAATCAATACACTAGTATCTAGATATCTGATTGATAGAATTCCATAATTTATTATATAAACTATGCAAGTAAACAATATTAATTGCTTGATTACTTATTGTTTCTCATATTTGTAGAGCAAATTCACATACAATGGGTGAACTTGACGTCTATAAAAATTAGAGATTACATATTATCTTATTTGCCCATCGATTTATATTATTTACCTATAATAAATCGATGAGTGATTAACACAAATTGACAATTTAAATAAGTTTCTGATATAAATAAAATTAGTTAGGACTTAATATAAAACTAGAATTTTCCAGTACACGTCGGCTTTATGAATAATAAGAATATAATACAAGTGTATATATAATTCTATCAGATAACGCATATTTTTATACTGGGAATGTATTGCGTTGGGGAGCGTAATCAGGAATATATAAAAATAATTAAATAAAATAATATTTTTTTTATGAAGATGTCAATTTCTTGTATACAAGTGCGTAGTACTTTTACATAAAAATTAATAGATAATTTTAATTGGTGAATCCGAACCTGCAATTACACTTGAACAACGTGACTAGCGATGGTCAAATGAATGCATACAGGTGATCGTAGAACACACAAAAGGTGGCAAAAGATGAGAAGAAGATCAATCAGCAAAAGTACCACATACGATAAACACCATAATGACAGACTCTACTGAAACCATGGCCCTGAATCAAGAAGACCACAAGATGAAAGTCCGCATAAATAAAAGGGTATGCAATTGTATTGAAATTATATAAATAGAGACTTTCCGTATTTGTTGCATTTCTTCAGTGACAAGGTCGTCTATTGTATGCAATTCAGGGTTCATTCCTTGATTATTTAACAAAATAACCTTGATTTTTTTATTACTACAATGTATAGTTAAGGCCAAGGGAAAATATTATTAACTGGCTTATTCAATATTGACCGATCTTTAAATAAACCGCTTTGATAACGCGGAACAGATATGCGTATTATTTAATAGAATATTTGAGTCGCCCGTTTAAATAATAAAAAAATATTTAAATTTCTAATAAATTAATAATAAGGTTATGTATATAATAGCAAATGGCGGTAAATGGGCTCCACCAATTTCAGATTATATAATTGAGAATGAATTTCATTGAAACAGCCGTCAATTTTCTCTTCTGAGGTAATCGTGAATTTATTGACATAAACCCAAAATGAAATAAAAAACATTTTGAAAATAATATATTTAAATTTCTGAGAGTATAAGGTTATGTATAGAATAGCAAATGGGGTTAAATGGGCTCCACCAAATCCAGTTTATACAATTGAGAATAAATTTCATGGATAATAGCCGTCAATTTCCTACTCTAAGGTAATTGTGAATTTATTAACACAATCCAAACAAATATGCAAAAATAATTTGTTAATAAAGTATTTATATTTCTGAGAGTATAAGGTTATGTATAGAATAGCAAACGGGGATAAATGGGAATAAAAATTGCAGTTTATATAATTTAGAATAAATGTCAAGGATATAGACGTCAATTTCCTCCGTTAATGTAATCGTGAATATTTATCGACATAAACCAAATATAAAATAAAATGCAATATTTAATAAAGTATTTAAATTTCTGATCGATTAATAAATGATAGATAGGGTAATGTATAGAGTAGCAAATGGGGGTAAATGGGCCTCAGAGTTCCACCATTTCACGTTTTCATTATTGAGAATAAATGTCAATTTCCTCTTCTTAGATAAAAAAATAAAATGCAATAAAATAAGGCCCATTAACCCCTATTTTTATACATATACACTATAATGGATAAAAATATATCCAATTGGGTGAAAATGAGTTTTGTAAATAGGCGACTGATTTATTAAAAAATAAAGTATGTTTAAATATTGTAATTCAAACGTGATTGTTTATCTCTTGTAATAAATTTTATTATTTTATTACCTACGTATAATAAAGAACAATATCAGTCGCAATCGGCGATTGCATACTTTTTAATTATAATCGAGTTACATTTTATACAATCTAGCTTATAATTTAAATACAATCGATCCACTAATAAAGAATAATTTCCGCTACAGAAAAAAAAAAATTATTTAAAATGAATGCAAAATTACTACATATGAGAAGTTCTACTATATATTTTTTTAATGATAATGAAATATTCCATATATAAAATCATCGTAGGCATTCGCAGAAAATCAACAATGATGCGAATTTTATATGAAAAGAATTCTGGAACTTTCTTACTACAACAATATGAAAAAAGAGAATAATAGTATTTAAGTGAGGGGTGCATTATAAGGGTTGTCTGGGGTAAAATAAATGCAGCTGGGGGTCAATAATAATCACAAAACTTATATGGTGGATTATTCAAGTTACATTTTGAGTCTGCAAGGCTGCAATTTTTTTTCTATCAACAATTATGAGAAAATTAATAAATAACTATCTGGCTATATTATTAATATATTTTATTAAAATTAAAACAACAATTAGTAATAAAATCTTGTGGTGAATGCTAAAAAAGCGTGTTAATCGGTCACGAATTATGTATGGAGCAATTTTATAGACAAATAAACTTAGGCCTCTTTATTTATTTTGTTTGTAGGTAAAATGTCAAACTTTAAAAAACTTAAAGGGGTTATTTTTTATCTACGACCATAATTGGAAATTGTTATGTAACAAATCATAATAAATATTGGTCGAATTGAAAAATTCAATGATATTGACCGTGAAATTAAAATTGGTCCACGGGGTGTTTCAAAACAGACATTTAATAATAAATTCATTCTGGAAAGTTGTCTCGATTGATTATTTAAAAAATAAACAATCAATATTGATGATATAAAAATTAACGCTATTTTTCGATACAATTGTACACGAATAACAAACAATTACATTCAATTTGTTATAATGTTATATTGGATAACAATTTATTTAACTCTTGACCCAGAGACGATCATTTTGGAAAAGCTGTCCATATGAATTAAAATAATTGAAGCAATATTTCAAAAGGTTATTTTGAATAAACAAAAACACAGTTTTTGAGAGGTTTAAATCAAACAAATAGTGTATTATAATATTTTGCGTGTTTGGACAATTTTAGGCTGGGGTATATTATTTGTTTTTTTTTTAAATACCTGCTTATTTATTTAAATTGTCATGTTATGAAGATATAAATAAATTCCAAAACAATTATTATTTTGTAGAATGTAGAGGATAAATACGTTTTCGAAGGTCCTTCTTTATAAATATACCAACTCGTGAAAAAGTACTTAAGAAGTGACTCGGAATTATGTGAAAGAACGACATAATAACCACATTTTTATTCTCTAAGTAATTGTTTTCACATTCTTTTGAATTACGTGAAAGAACGACACAATAATCCGATATTTTTTATTGTGTTTATGTAAATATTTTACGTATAAACGACATAATTGAAAACATGATTCTTCATGAATCACTATTTAAATAATGTAATCGTATGATTTTTTTTAATAAATGAAGGAAATAAGTTACGTATGCAGAAAAACGACACAGTATTAAATTGTCAACTAAGTATTTCTAAAGATAAAAAATATAATTCTTCTGTTTATGCTTAATTCTTCTGTTTATGTAATTATTATGATTTGGAGAAGTTTTCGTGGATATATGGAAAAACGACATAATACAAATTCATTCAACCTGAAAGAATTTTCATAATTGTTTATTAAAAAAATGTATATAAATTTTGTTCCATCAATTATTATTTCGAATTGTGTCATTCTTCTGTTAAATGTTCGTTAAGTCATTACAGAAATACGGAAGAACGACATGATACAAGTAGATGATATTCATTCATCCTAAGGACATTTTAAAAATTATTTTTTAAAATCAAAATATTGTACCATCAATCATTACAGAATCAAATTAGAATTGTGTCTTTCTTCTGTCAAATATTAGCAAACGACATTGCCAAATATTAGCAATATGGAAAAACGCCAGAATATGTACAAGTGAAACGTATTCATTCATCCTTAATATTTAAAAAAATATATCGATTACTATTTTATTGAAAAAGTAATCGAAACGAAATTTTAGCCCATTTTGAATTGTGTCATTTTTCTTTTGAATATTTGCTTATGCCATGGCACGAATATGGAAAAACGACAGAATACAAGTGGATCGTATTCATTACTCCTAGACATTTTAATAATTGTTTATGAGAATCAAAATATTGTACCATCAATCATTACAGAATCAAATTAGAATTGTGTCTTTCTTCTGTCAAATATCAGCAAACTCTATTGCCAAATATTGGCAATATGGAAGAACGACAGAATATGTACAAGTGGATCGTCATCATTCCTTCCAAAGACATTTTAATAATTGTTTATAAAATATAAAATATTATACCATCAATCTCAATCAGACTCAATTTTGAATTATGTCATTCTTTTGGTAACTTTTTGCTAATACCATGGCACAATTATATGGAAGAACGACCGAGTACAAGTGGAACATATTCATTACTGTTAAATACATTTTTAAAATTCTTTAAGGGGCAGTTTATTAAAATAATAATCGAAACGAAATGTGAATGTGTGAAAACAAGTGGATCGTTTTCATAATAATGCTACATACATTTTAAAAATTGTTTTAAAGGGCAGTTTTTGTATAATAAGACGAGTTTATTAAAATAGTAATCGAAACGAAATTTTAGCGCATTTTGAATTGTGTAATTCTTCTGTTAAATATTAGCGAAAGCCATTGCATGAATATAGAAAAACGACAGAATACAGTGGATTGTATTCATTACTCCTAAAGACATTTTAATAATTGTTTATATGGAAGAACGACAGAATACAAGTGGAACATATTCATTACTGCTAAATACATTTTTTAAAATTCTTTAAGGGACAGTTTACTAAAATAGTATAATTTTGAATGATGTCATTATTCAGTTAAATGTTTGCTAATACCATGGCACAATATAGAAGTACCAGAGAATACAAGAATCAAATTAGAATTGTGTCTTTCTTCTGTCAAATATTAGCAAACTCCATTGCCAAATATGTAGTAGCAATAAGGAAGAACGACAGAATATGTATTATAAAAGTGGATCGTATTCATTCACCATTAATACATTTAAAATATTTAAGGTGCACTTTATTAAAATAGTAATCGAAACGAAATTTTAGCGCATTTTGAATTGTGTAATTTTTCTGTTAAATATTAGCGAAAGCCATTGCATGAATATAGAAAAACGACAGAATACAAGTGGATCGTATTCATTACTCCTAAAGACATTTTAATAATTGTTTATAAGAATCAAAATATTGTACCATCAATCATTACAGAATCAAATTAGAATTGTGTCTTTCTTCTGTCAAATATTAGCAAACTCCATTGCCAAATATGTAGTAGCAATAAGGAAGAACGACAGAATATGTATTATACAAGTGGATCGTATTCAATCACCATTAATACATTTTAAAAAAATATTTAAGGTGCACTTTATTAAAATAGTAATCGAAACGAAATTTTAGCGCATTTTGAATTGTGTCATTCTTCTGTTGAATGTTTGCTAACGCCATCGCACAACGTTCGTGGGATATTAAAAGCGTGAACTCGAACCCGCCCGGACTGATCCGATACTCGATCCACTGAGCCGCCGATCATTATTTTGCAGATTGATATTAAAAAAAAAAAAAATGGCGAATGCGTTGAGCGCTCACGCATACATACATAGCACCGCATAGTGGGTTAGAAGAGTGGTGGGAGGTGCAGGGAGGTGCAGGGGAGGGGGGATGAGTGTCGGGTATAAAACACGGCCCTGCCATCTGCAAGCTATATTCAGTAGTAAAACCTCCCCAAAGGCGCCCACACCGTTTGAATTCGAATACTGACAAAACGACACATTGACCCAGTGTAAATATTATTATTGATGTGTGTGCGACGACCACAATGAGCTTCAACAAGATAACCAACGGCCCAACGATGGCTAAACTCATGGACATGCTCAAGCAGATGTCCGGCGAAATGGTGAGTCTGCAAATTTCTCTGTCTCCATTTCCAACGTGGAAACTTCTAGAAGGATTCGCCGGCGATCGATACGGCCGCGAGGTGTATAATGAATGCGCCCGCTGTTTAGGCAATACGCATTACACACTGTACTGCTCGTTGCGTACGTAACGCCAAACCATGAGGGTGAATACACATTTCAATTGCTACAATATTCATACATATTTTTTTATTAATCGGTAAAATTTCTTTCGCGAATAAAATATTTTTTGATACATTATATAGTTTGAAAAAATAATATAATTATCTCTAGTGCCCCAAATATTAGTTTGCTTCTAAATAAACCTCTAATATATTAATAGAATATAAATGTATTTTCTTAATAATAAGCAGTGTCAAAAATTATAACTATTTGTTTTTTTTTAATATTATATTTAATATATTAAAATAATAATTAATAACTATATATCATATAATTTTTTGTGTAAATATCAGAGTGTTGAAATAATTTAATAAAGGAAATCGTTGCAGTGCTCGAATATGTCAAATCACTTCATTACACCCACTTGGACTTGGTTTCATTAGTAAAAATATTCATTCATCGATGAAAAACTACACAATGACGCATTACATTAGGAAAATGCGCGGGAAATTTTGTATACAAACCAAATTGAGGGAAATTATTAATTTAAATGTATATTTTTTTCCTACAATTTTCTAATTCGATACTAATTGAAATAACGCATATTTAAAAATTATACTGTGGCATTAGGTTACAAAAAAATACTATATATAAAATTATATAAATCTACTTATATAAAATTAACAAAAATGTCCACATTAAAAATGACCATCACAGTCAATTTTTACAATTTAAGAAGACAATTTTAAAAGATTGTTTTATTTTATTATATTCATGTAAAATCCACTTTAAGCCGCTTCATTCTGATAGCATTTTTCGATAAAATATTTTGATTTTAAGTATTATTGATTAAGGCGATTTACTAAAATAATGTATTTTTTTTTACAAATTTTTGAGATATTTTTTGATATCAACGTTTTTATTTTTATTATTTGTAAAAATGGCATATAATCACCACACTTTAATAATAATAATAGATGTTGAATTATGGAATTTTGAGGTTATTTTAAGGAAAAAGGGCGTATATCCCACCCAACCCCTAAATTATTTTGCATAGTTTAATTTTTAACAAATTGCTGCATTTACAAATACAAATCAACCGATCACTACATAGTTACGTAGCTCACTGTTTGAAAAAAGCGAACCTTAAACGTGTAACTTTTTAACATTATCGAATATGAAAAATTGAGTTCATGTAGTAAAAAATAAGATTGTGCAATTTTAAACAAGAAAATTGACTGGTTGCTTTGAATAAGAAAATTATAAAATATACATAAATGCTATTTTAGTAAAATAAATTCATAAATAAGTTTCGCCGATTGGCAAAAGAGGGATCTTATAAAATAATATTTTTGTGATGATTTATTTTAATTAAAAATATGAATAATATACTTGCGTAAAATATAATGAATATCTTTAGCGAGATTATATATTCAATGGTGAAAGTATGTTTTTTTTTAATTATTATAAATTTAAACAAAATAGGAAAATTTCTTGAACATAGGACAAACAATATTGAAGGTTTTCATAATAAGACAAACAACAAATGCAAAGTTACCCTTAGTGACCCTTTAGATAACCCCTCTGTTAAACGTCACATAACTGCCGGTTTACATTTAACATTAAAAACAATAAAACGATCATCCAATAGAGGCGTGAGACCAAACTTGATTTATTTTGTATGGATAATTCGTATTGGACAGCTCGAAAACAGTGTATAATTAAAAGCCACTACAATACGCCTTATTAAATCAAATGAATAGTTAAAAATATCACATTGTAGTCGTAAAAGCACTAATTTGGTGTGACGAAAGATAATAGAAAAAAACCGTATATGTCATTAGGTGGATTTGTTAAGGAGTTTTTAATTATTCCAAATACACACAAACACACTTGAATTAACAATCCCATTAAATGTAAGCATATTGATTTTATTTTTATTGATTAATTTATTATTATTCGCATATTATTTTCATGTTGTTTAGTGTAATTGTATGAACTTCGACATGATACGATATCAAAGATGCACCGGAATCAAAACAACACGTCTTCTTCTCGATTCGCTTCAATTATTTACATAAATAATTGAATTTAAATAAAAAACGAGACATTTTTTCCACAATCTATTAATTGTTTCAGCACACAGTATTTTATTTATTGATTATTCAATGAATTAAATAGAGCAATGTCCTGTCGAAGTTGAACTTTCAATATTTTTAGCCATTAAATTAATCTACATATTTTTTTTTTTGTAAAACGTCATGTTACGATATTACCAATCACAGTCGTTTGCGGTATATAAATATATATATTGTTACTTATGTAAAAATTATGGAGCACTGCGCGGCTTAGATTTTTATTATTCGGTAAAACGTAGGTATTATTTTCATTGAATTTTCGGATATTAACAGAACAATCTTATAACATAATAATATTAATACTATTTTTTAAATTCGCATTCAAATTTATAATTTGTCCCATGAATATAATTTTAGATACATTATGTATTGTAGATTGAATAAATAATATAATTGCAGTGCTTAAATATTTATTTGATTGCAACTAAACCTCGGCCGAGAGGGTGAAAAAACATATATTTTCACAATTATAGAGCACTGCGCGGCTTATATTATTCGTTAAAATGTATTATTCTATTTGAATTAACGGATATTAACAGAAAAAATTAAAGTATTTTAGAATGTGCATTCAAATTTATAATTTGTCCCGTGGATAAATATATATTATAGATTGAACAAATAAAATAATATAATTGCAGTGCCTAGGGGGTGAAAAAACTGGTTTTCAATTGCTCACAATTTTAGAGCACTGCGCGGCCTAAATTATTCGGTAAAATGTATTATTCTATTTGAATTTTCGGATATTACCAGAACATAATAATATTAATAAAATTTGTTGAAATTTTTTACAAATGTATAGTTTGTCCCATTAATATAATAATGTATGTGTGTGAAAAACAGGTTTTTATTTGCTCGCGATTGTAGAGCACTGCGCGGCTTATATTTATATTATTCGATAAGATGTATTATTTGGATATTAACAGAACAATCATATAACTTGCATTCAAAAGTATGATAACTGTAGTAAATGTTGAAATAAAATAATTGCAGAGCTCGAATACGTCAAAGCACTTCATTACACACACTTGGACTAGGTTTGATTAGTAAAAATATTCATTCATCGATGAAAAACTACACAATGATATTAAGAAATTATATTAAGAAAATACGTGGGAATTTTTTGTATACAAACATAACTAAATTGAGGGGCGATTGGATATTATTAGTAAGGTCTGATTTAATTAACACTTAATAAATTTGAATCGCATATGTTAAATGTGTGCTTTTTAACGATGTTTAGAATATGGAGGGTCACATAAATATGAAATGTCATAGATTCATTGCGACAACACGGCCTTTCTGTATAACAACAATTTTGATAACAAGTCAATATATAGCTGTTCTTGCCTTCTAATCATCGCACAACGATTCCACTTTTCGTCAAACACAATCACTCCGCATATTTTATATTCCAACGTCTTTGGCCAAATCGTGTGTAGTGGTGATTTGATCGGGGGTGTGTTTTATTTTATTAAATTCGTTTGGTTTTCAGGGCGGAGACCAGAGGGGTCACCGCATCGGTGGCGGAGAAAGAAAAGCCAAATCCAGTTCAGGTGTGGTCCAGAGTCCCTCTAAGGGAGGCTACGCCCGAGTGCCTTCCAGGGGCACAATATCCACTAGCACTACCAGCACGAGCCTGCTCACCGATTGCGATTCCCATCTACCGAGGAATCTATCGTCCGCAGATAGCGAGGCGGGATACTTCATCGAAGACGACAACTTGGAGTATCAGCTCATCGAGGAGGAGGAAGACGAGGACAACAACTTCGAACAAGTGCGCCTACATTTCCAGAACTTGAAGAACATCAGCCTGAACAGCAACACCAAGTACAAAATGGAGATGGAGGTGAAAGCTGGAGCAGTCAAGGATGAGAACCTTAGGGCTGTTATACCCTTCGTCAGACAATTGTCTACGGATACTGGAAAAATGGCCAAAGATGAATATTCAATCAATGCCGATGGATCTCCCTACAAACCGACCACTCGAAAATTCTACATAATTACACAGGTATTTTTAATAATTTAATTATTTATAATTTCATAACCACGAACTCAATAACTGTTTCCATACATATCCAATATGCGCGCAATTTTAAAGCTCATTTTCATAAATTAATTAAAATTCTAATCCTGTTGAGTTGGTGGTTATGGAACTATACGCCTCATAAATGTATATATATATATATATATATATATATATATATATATATATATATATATATATATATATATATATATATATATATATATATAGAATTATAGAAAAAGTTAGAATATAAAAAAGAAACAAAACAAAGAAATACAACAATATATAATACATATTATAAAAAATATAAAGAACATCAATAATTATTAAAATTAAGGATTTCTTTCAAACTTGAATAATTATCGAATAATAATTAAATAAATGGAATAAGTGTCGAGTGTTTTTGCCTCTACACGTATCCTAAGATTGATATTTACTCTATGATAATAGTATCCGCAACCAACCGGGCCAATCATATATTTTAATATAATTTTCAATGTCCCAATAGCCGAATTATTTGATTGGCGATACGAGTTTGTATTCATTCAAATAACACACGCTTTATAATAAATGTATCAAGTTGTGAAGGTTTTCAAAATAAATTCGAAAACAAGTAGTAAATTGCCCCAGAACTCGTTTTGCGTATTCACAAATTAATATTGTGATGTAACATTTTTTTTTTTGCAAAAATATCTCTTGTGACAAAATATAAGCCTTTTTACTCGAGGTGTGGATTAATATTTCTTTTTTTTTCAGTTTTTGGCTGCCATTGCCGTTTCCATGGGATCGCTTATGGTTGGATTTACCACAGCTTATACTTCACCAGCCCTCGTAACCATGATCCATGTCAATAGCACAATCGAAGTTACAGAAGCCCAGGTATGTAATTATTACGATGATGAGTCGTGCCTGGCACATATTTTAACGACATTTTAAATATCACCGAAAAACTAATGACCACACAATGATATCTACTCGATTTTATATTCTTTGTTAGTCACTACTGAAAATAGACTACAACGCGCGCCGGGATGATCGCTTTTTAAATAAATTTTAATGAGTTTTTGTTTGTTTGTAGTTAACTACTCTAATTTTAACGATTTTAAATCAGTTACACATAAAAATATTTGGATTTAACACTGTCTGTAGAGCAAACGGCTGTGATTGGTTATAATCAAGGCTTAGTTGGTAAGAAACTAAGAATAGAAAGCTATAAATCCACAAAAAAAATTAAAGCCTCTCTAAAACAAAATATTTAAACAAATTAAAAAAAAATCTTATAATTCATAAGAAAAATTCTGTATTGAATTAATTGTGGATTTATAATTAATAATAAATATGTACACAAATTTAATTGGTAATTGTAAATGCTTGGTTTTTCGATAAATTTCCATATAATCATATTTGCCAACTCTACAATTTAGTTTCTGTAGGTTTTTAATATTATTTTAATTTTTATTTTCAGGGTTCGTGGGTTGGTGGTTTGATGCCTTTGGCTGCTCTTGTGGGCGGAGCTATCGGTGGTCCGCTTATAGAATACTTGGGTCGAAGAAATACTATTTTGGCAACCGGAGTGCCGTTTATAATTTCATGGATTCTGATCGCTACGGCTCCTAATGTGTACATGGTATATGCTGGAAGATCTATAGGAGGCCTCTGTGTTGGAATTGGCTCCTTGAGTTTCCCCGTATATTTGGGGGAGACCATCCAGCCGGAAGTGAGAGGACAACTGGGACTCTTTCCGACCGCATTTGGTAATATCGGCATTTTGATATGCTTCATTGCCGGTATGTCGTTGGACTGGTCGATGCTAGCATATTTGGGCGCCGCTATACCGATTCCATTCGTACTGTTAACATTTCTAGTACCGGAAACGCCCCGTTGGTATGTTTCTAAAGGAGACACAGAAAAGGCCAGAGAGGCTATTGAATGGTTGAGAGGTAAAAATGGAGATATCGATGGAGAACTACAAGAAATAATGGATTCTCATGCTGAATCGGAGAAGAGTGAAGGCGGCTCTGCAATTAAGGAATTATTCAACATCGATTACAGGAGAGCAGTGCTAACATGTCTCGGTTTGATGTTCTTCCAACAAATGAGCGGTATAAATGCTGTAATATTCTACACTGTCTCCATTTTCAAAGACGCCGGAAGTTCTATCGATGAAAATCTCAGCACAATAATTGTGGGCATTGTCAACTTTGTAGCCACATTCATCGCTACGTTACTTATTGAGCGCTTGGGGAGAAAAATTCTATTGTATATATCAAGCGTGGCTATGATTATTACATCGATAAGCCTCGGAGGTTTCTTCTTCGTTAAATATCTTGATTGGGATGTTCAATCTTACGGTTGGATTCCATTGGTAAGCTTTGTGATTTACGTAACTGGATTCTCGTTGGGCTTTGGCCCTATTCCGTGGCTTATGATGGGTGAAATCCTACCCGGAAGAATCAGGGGAACGGCCGCTGCGGTAGCGACGGCTTTCAATTGGTTCTGTACATTTGTCGTGACCAAGACATTTACAGACATCAGAGATCTTATCGGTGCATATGGAGTATTTTGGCTGTTCGGTTTTATCTGTCTTTGCGGATTGATATTCACCATTATTTGTGTGCCGGAGACAAAGGGTAAGACTTTGGAGGAGATTGAGAAGAAGTTATCAGGAAAAATGGAGAAAAAAACTGTGATGAGTAGCAAATTGTCAATCGGCTGTTGAAAACAAAAAAATGTGCTATTTTTTTTCTATTGAATTTACACCGTGTCTGTGAATGCATTTAGTTTTTAACTAGTTTGTAAACAATTGTGAAAGTGAGAGAATGTAATGGAGATGGAGAGAAAGATAATATTTATTCTAGATACGTTGCTTATAGTAATGATGTCGAATTTAATGAACTCGAAAGGCGATAATGATGAAGTCAGACTGAGTTTTGTAGTTACTATTAGCTTTAGGTCTATACTAATATGTTTTATTATTTCCATCGCGACACTTGTAATGTAACAAGTTGTTTTTTAAATGTACAATGTGTCATATTTTCAATGCAATTATTAATATTAATATTTAATTTCTATTGTAATTATTAAGGAGATTATAGATGATTTTATTTTTTTACAAATTTACTAGAATTATACATAAATCATTATATTATTTTTAATATTATTGCAATTCATACATTATGGATAAGCAATACTGTCATGTATACAATGTTTCAATAAACAATTAAAACAATGTTTATTTTGTTTAATTCTTTAAAGTGAGTTTACCCTGGAAATACACATTAATAAATTTAATTATGTATAAAAATATTAAGTATCGTGTGTATATTGCAGAAGCTATTTTTATGCGCTCATAAAAGATTATCGTTGAAATGAATTAATATCTTGAAAGTAATAAAATACTTAATGTGTTGTAAGTGATGCGTAGAAACTTTTGTGTATAGAAAAAACAGGAAAATGGTAACAATAATAAATTAAACAATTTGCACCTCTTTTTTTATGCTATCATTATAAATGTGTATCTAGTTAATTATTTTGAGAGCACTAGAACACTTTTAGCTAAATAATTAAAGAAAATGGATTATTGATGCTGTAGTGATAGGATATGGATATTATTGCATAGTTTAAAGCTCTCAATCTGCTTGATGCAAAGCAGTGTGGTAAGAGAATGTTCTATTTGATTTGGTATAAATGGGTGGATGAGGTATCCTCTTATAATTAGGAGATGAAATCTCAATTGAAATCCAAAGTGTAGATAGTAAAGGTGGACTAACCCATGACCTGAACCCTGCAGATGGCACAGGTGTCACACTCGACATCCCAGCTCCACATGGCCACGGCATTCCACTTCTTCAGGTTGAACATCCTCCCCTCCTTCTCCTCGCCCGCCCTGCTCCCCTCTTCCTCACTCATGTTCCCTTCAGCGGCCACTTTTGCTTCAAGTATACAAACTGCAAACACAAATTCCCAACTGTCAAACTGACAGATGTCAAAATGCGCATTCATAAATGACCATTATATTTTTTAATTTTAAATATACAAATATTAACGTAGTTATTTTATTATTACTATGCTTTTTAATTCTATCAATTTTAAAAGTTTGCATTTTTTATAATTTTATGAAGTAGATATGTGTTTTAGTTGCGACATCTGTAGATATCACTTGTAACTTGTTTTAGCCAAGCTTGGAATCATTTGTAACTGCCTATTGGAATATATCACTTAGATTTAGCTTAAATACAGCTATGATTGTTAACTGGTCGTACTTGCTTCGGCAGTACATATACTAAAATTGGAACGATACAGAGAAGATTAGCATGGCCCCTGCGCAAGGATGACACGCAAAATCGTGAAGCGTTCCACATTTTTTTGATTATGTTCACTCTGATTCTAGACTATATTATAATCACTTTCGTGAGTCGAAAAGATTACTAATCAGAGATGTTGAAAATTACACATTAATTTTTATTTGTTTACGTATGTTAACAAATGAATCCCCGAATCTTCAAGTGGAATCTTTTTAATCTGAACTTGTTAGGTGAATAACTTTTTTCGTAAATACACACTGTACATTTCAAAATCGCCTAAATGCATAATAAACATGCGTTTTTCTAAAATTTTTGCTATGTTTTCATTATTTTTTTTTTACATTTCCATGTTTTCTATCCCAGTAGCTTCCCTTTTTTATATATATTTTTTGAAATATGTTGCTTTTGATTTTTAACGACACATATTATGTTAGAGATAAATTTTGAATGAAAACAAATGTTATTGATTTGAAAGTAATAAAGGAACAGTTGGTCACCTTAGCAATTATTTTGTTTGGAGAATTATCTTAATTCTTTTGTACAATTTTTCAGATAAACCATGTATATATGTTTTTGATCGAGATAGAGATTGTTTTTTATTGTATTTGTGAAAAACATGATACTACAATGTGTACTTGTAATGCTAACAAGGCGTCAGCCATATAATATACCGAAATAAATAAAAATCCTAGTAAATAAAATGAAGTACAGGCATCCTATAGTGTAGTCCTTTCTTATGTTGCAAATCGAATTAATTTGTAATCTTCAATTTCTATGAAAATCAATCACTAAACCGTTTTAATAGTTTGTCCTCCTTTTGTTTTCAAATTAGAGTTGGTCTTCTTATGGGAAGTAGAGTTTTTATTTCAAAATGTAGGCATAAAATGTAAAAGAGAGAGATGATGTATACTTTACCATTTTTAATCAAATTTATTAACTCAAAAGTGGTAGTCAAACAGAAAGAAGTGGGATGTTATGGGTGGTGTTAGGTTACCATCTCAATTTTAATAATATTTTAAGGAATCTACACTTTTTTACTCATGAACTTTTAAAAACTGCCCCTTGCTCCATTGCTAAATAGGCTCTACAAAAAACACTTACCTTTGTTTGCACTTATTACTTTAATAATAAAATACTTTTGAACATCTCTATGTGGAATAAAGCAAACACAGTAATTATTTATACGCATTTATTGATTGCGGAAAAAATTCTCTCAAGAATATAAAATTTGATAGAAATCATATAATTGTAAGAAAGACTCTTATAATTATCATCTATAAAATCTAACATATATGGCTACAGAGTATCGCTGCTTTTTATGTTTAGCAAAATCATGACATGATGTTATATCTTACAGTCTAACGTCACTACATAAATGCCTCCACCTTATGGGTTCGGGATGAGTTAATATTGCAAACAAGTCATAATGGAATATGTGCTATAATTATTCAATTTGTTGTCATCTTAAAAGTTAGTTGTCATGCTTTAAATGGGCTACAAGTAAAATAAAAAAAAATACAATCTGACAATAAAACAAACAAAAAAAAAATAAAAGTAATAATTCAAACACGATGATTGTGATCAATGTAAATTGTGACTTCATCGATGGGATTGAGCAAACATTTATGAGAACTTAATTTACTTAATGAATTCAATCGTTGTGACTATAACTTCATATATTTGTAATTAAATATATGCATTATTCATACAAAACATATTCCATGTGTATGAGCAATAACAAAATAATCTATCATATTAACAATTTAAAATTAGACAATAATTATTATTCATCATTCAATTGTAAACAAGTCTACACATAAAAATAACTTATCGAGTAAAATATAATATATAAATTCTATGTTTACGGCTATTAAAAATTTTGATACAAATATTTTTCACAATGCTGAAAATCCACGCGACAAGAGTTTTTTTTTATTTTTTTATCAAAAGTGAAATTTAACGTTAATATATTGCTTCAGACATCAAACGTCATGGCTTTGTTAATTGCAAATGAAGCATATTTATATGTCAGGTACAATTCTCCAATGTGCCGATGAATTCTCAATTTCAAAAGTTACTCTACACTCTCTTAAAATCTGCTTACTATTAATAATATGGCAGTTTTTACATTATAATAATAGCTCTATTGTGTATATAATTTTGGACTTAATCAATCAAATTTACAAATTTAGTATGTCTAACGAAACAATTTAATGTATCTCGTACATAATGTGGCAAGGTATTGAGATATATTTAAATCAAATGCACTTTGAGAGTACATCATCATCAAAATCCTAAGTAGTAAGGCACGTTTGTTTCACAAAGTTTAATCTTAAATAGATAGAAAATAAATAGAAACACACATTGAAGGGAATTAAAAAAAAAAAAAACAACAAAGATATTGTGACAAAAATCACAGCTACAATAAAACAATATACAAACACAAAATAACATATTATATTAAAAGATATACATATATAGAGTTATATATTGGTCAGATTCGAATTTTACAATAAACGACCGAATAAAAAATGCTTTAAATGTTATCCAAATACAGTTTAATTATTGTTTAAGAGCGATTTTTAATCATTAACTGAGATCATTAACCCAGAAAGATCGCACTGATCTGTGGAATTGAGCAATGTCGGTTATATTTTTCTTGTCTCAATGCTTGTTAATAAATTACTGACTTATACAAAAATGTCAAGCTATAAAATAAATCATCACGAAGTAATCGATGTTCAGTCCGTAAGTATTTAAGACAAAAACACTACAATTCACCGCGATATACTCATTAAATGTCTCTTTTGTTTGGAATGACGAAACTAACACACTAGCTTCTATGAAAACTACGTAATAATGCTATGAAATTATGTATTTAAGTACGTATTCGTGAAAATACTACAATAAAAATAAATAACATCTAAAACGTTTCTTATTGCTTTGCAAACTATTATTTTTCACATATAAATCGATAAAAATATCATCTTCAAATTATTATTTATATAATGACATAACTTTTTTCAATAAAAAAAACTTAAACACAACGTTCAATAATTTCATATAAAACCTTTATAAAGGTGCTCACTTCAAGGTACATTTATTATTTGTCTTTCTGCAAAGCAAAAATCATCAGAGAATCAATTCGAGACCCGAGAATAGTCTAATAATATTAAATTTCCGAATATATATAAATATAATTATCAAATAAACTTAGTGGTCTTGTAATTCAATAAATGTTATGTCATAGAGTTCTTCGTCCACTGTCGGAACTTGTCTCACTTCTAAAAGGAATAGGTCTTCGTTGCAATAATATGTCAGCATGTCGTCGTCAATTTTGGCCGTAATCCTGTAAATAACATAAAACAGTTTTAGAAAAATGGAGTTTTAAGATTGTTATATATAAAAAAAAGTGTTAGGCGAGAAAGAATATGAAACATACATTCTCAATTAGTGAAGCTATTGATTGAAAAGCCAAGAGGAAATTAAAAAAAATTGCAATTAGTATTAAAAAGAAAAAAAAAACACCTTCACCCTTCGCCGTTTCTCATTATCGGGAAGAATTAGTGCGGTTGGAAGTAATATTTTAGATTAGATTAATTTATTAGAAATAATGCTGCTGAGATCGGGAATCAAATATAGTCTATTCATTTAGAATTAACAAACCGTTACGCTATTAAGCAGCTTTATTATATTAAAATAATTATTATCTTTATGAAGAAAGCAGAGAAGGGGTATAATTGCAATTTTTTTCGTTTGATCTTCCAAATTGTTAAAGAAGCAATGGAAGAAGTATTACGATGTAATATTATTAGAACCAATTTTTGTCTCCACTTACCCTTTCTTGTTTTTGCGATAAAGGTTATTAATGGCCGAAGATGAAATTTTGTACTTATTCTCAATCTGTAAAATAAGGAAAACAGAATATTACAAAATTTTGCCGGTATCAAGATGAACCAAATAGAAGATTCCGAAAATGAAAAGGTAATGCCGTACGCGCTCAGGGTTCTGTCTTTCTTAATTTTATAAAGATTTGAAAAGAAGTACTTAGCAGCTTCAGTACCTCAATCAATACCGCATTGAACATTCATTGAGATACTGAAATATGTATTTATATGCTCCATGGTCGTTGGGTTGTGCGTGGGCAGAACATTATTGGTGTTAATAACATTGGACATGCTTTTTGTTATGGTTTAATAATTAATTTGATCTTGTTATGTAAGCACCACACGGTTATTTTGCATCTCTAACATGTTTCCAAAAACCAAGGACCTGTTTATATCATCTCCACAGATGATTTAACTGTGGTAAATATACAATTCATCCATTGTTGGTTGTTCGGGGAATTGTATTTGGGAGTGAGGATTATTGTTATGGCTAAGTACTTACTTTGAAGATGATGTTTTACTATAATTCATACTTAAAGGAAGTCTAATATCTGCAAAGTTTATCTACACTTTATAAAATTGTTTACAAAATAAAAAAACAGAAAGATATATATATAAAACATCACCTTCACCTAACTTTAATGAATTTAACTTCTATAAAATACTTTTTAAATTTAAACTACAGTTTGTACATGTTTTGTAGTATTGAAATGTTTTTTTTTTATATGAAAGAAGCTGGTAATCTAATATTGTTATGATTTAATGGTTACCGCATGTAGAAGGCCTTGCGTTGTGGGCGGCACAACATGAATAGGAGTGTACACATCTTCTGCATCTTGACGGACATACAGCATCACTCTTTCGCTCAAGGGTGGAGATGAAGTCCTCGGCCTCTTTAGTACTGGAGCAAATACATCGATTGGTCCCCCGTCAAGTAACAATGAGTCCTTTTTATCACTGAAAGTAAGAAATCATCAAGAGTAAGTACACCGCATGAGATTCGGAATACTTCAAGTATCACTAAAATTTATAATTACCCTTCGCCATACCTTGGCGTATCAGGAGGGAAGTGATTGTGGAATTTAAGAGTCGGGGTGGCAGGTTTAGCAGCGTGTAATAAGAACGGAGACCCACTTTTGATCATATGCGGATCGGTTCCCGGTAATGAACCGTCATCATGTCCATAGAAACCCTACAATCAAACAAAAACAAATATGATTTAAGCATTCTATAATTGATTATTAAATACTATTTCAAATGATTTATACCTGAAGGTCCATTCCGGCCATTTTGTCCAAGTCTTCCGCCGGTGTAAATAGTACAGGTGGTTTAGCTAAATCTGCCATTGTGTAAAATTCACTTCTCTCCACTACAGGATGGTAAAGTTCGTCCAATTTTTTACGACCAGTCGCTGTCATTTTGCGTTTGGCTGCTCTTCTTTCTTCATCTCTTGTCTTGCGTTCGGCACCCTGGAGATTTATTATTAAATTAGTAACAATTTAAGCAGAATATGTGAAATTTAATATACCTTATCGCAGAATACTTTGATTTGACAATATCCCCTGTGGAAGACTGTAGGATCTCTGGGATCTTCAAATGTGTCAATTTGTAGGTGTAGTGGAAGACCCTGGAAATGGAAATTATTATTTATTAAATCTATTGATTGGGGAGGAAACATTATATCAAGAATCAATTAGCACGAAGAGCTTTCAAGCACTGTTTTATAATAGCCAAAATACGATCACGAATAAATCAATTAACCTCAGCGGAAGAGCCTCTTTTCCTCACCCGACCGGTTGTTATTTCGACACATTAACATGGAATCTCATACACATACTCTGTGAGCATCGTTTATATATATATATTTTTTTTTACTTCATATCAATTGATTAAAATGATGCTGTAAAAACAGCGGCAGCAATTGATTACACGTTAAACGCTCATGTTTTAAAACACGGCCGTCAAGGTTTCCCAATTATTATTGTCGAATGTTTATTTATGCATCCGGTGGGGAATCAGTTAGACATTTGAGAAATCAATTTTTAAACGAGATCCGTTTATAGATTTTCCGGTACGGCGCTCCGGGCGAATGAATATCGATGCTCCAGTTTAACGTTGAAAAAAATGAGACAATTATACCGGAATCCCGGCTGGCACAAGACGACCAATTATGCCAGTGTTTTTGGCATGCAAGTTGATCGTCGCTAAACTGTGCATGTTGAATAATTAGATTTAATTGCTGGCAACACCGACACGCGGCCATTTTAAAGATGGCGGTCGTTTCGCGTAATGCAAGGCGATTATCGAGTGGAAAATGTCCCCTTGCTTGAATACGCCTTGGAAAATAATACGAAGCATGCAATTTCGGAAGATTGTGCAAAATCTTTTACACATTTAAACTTTCTACATAATGTTTAAATGTGTAATTTGCAATTATTCGTGCCTTTTCTGGATAGTATTTAAATGAAAACGTATCCTCACCTTGACTCCCTTTTGGCTGCTGAAATCCGTACTGAGACACTGGACAGCTATGTTTATCTGAAATTAATAAAATTCAACAGATTATAGAATATACGTCTTATTTCAAGAGGAGGACGTGCGTGCTTGTATGGAAGTCAAATAGGGTCATTTAGGATCGTTCCATAAAACATGATGGCCTTCCAGATTAAATAATTAGTGAGCAGATGATTTCTCCAACAGTCAATGATATGCTTTAAAATAATCGCCTCCAGGATATTGTACTGAAAACTGTTCAATATCTTCAGGACACGCTAAAGAGACTTAACCATAAAAAATAACTCGAATTTGAGATGCCTTTCGAAGAGAAGCCATTTGGAGTATTTAATTGAAATTAAACCAACTTTGAGACAATTTTAATTTATATAACTTGAAGTAAAATTATAGATTTTCATCGACGAGAAGTGTTGTGAATTTATTCCCTCATCAAATATCATGAAATTTTTTACTCATTTAAATATTTATTCAATTGTTTATTTTTTATTATGATTTTTTTTCAGTTCAAGGCAACTTCATGCCGCTTATGTACAAAATATATTTATATATTTTTTAAACCTAAATATGAATTAAATGAAGAAACGAAAGCAAGTATTTTCTTATGTTTGCAGGAAAAATATCAAAGTGTAGTCTTTTTTAGTAAAATTATACCCACTTAATATAAAAAATATTCTTATAAATTTTCTCTCGATTTTTTAATAATCGAAAACAAACTTAGGTTAGGTTAGGTTAATCGCTCTCGACACGCTTTTTAACATTCATCGCAAGATTTGATTGCTAATTAATTATTTGACTTAAAGTAAAATATATTAATCTTGTAGCCAGGTAGTTAATTATTACGTATTTAATAATAGGGAGGGATAATAATAGGGACGTATTAAATTTAGGGACTTAAGAACACTTTAGCGGCGTAAGCGCATTTTGATTCCAAAGTCAATTATTTCAACAATACGCAATAATCAATTTTACAGCATTATTTTTATTTATTGAAAGCAAACAACTCCCAGAAAGTATCGGAAAGCCTATAGTTTTATAAATGTAGTTTGAAACAGCATTAAAAAAAAAAACAAAATGAAATTGGAGATAGTGAACATAGAAAATAAATAAGAAGACATGAGACGAGGATTAACAATTAAGTTTATATCAAATATTGGATGTCTCTGATTTGAAATTTGGGAGAGAGAGGTTATAAAGGTCGATATGAGAGTAATTTTTAATTATATATATATATATATATATATATATATATATATATATATATATATATATATATATATACTATATATATATATATATATATATATATATATATATATATATATATATATATATATATATATATATATTATACCAAATTAAGGGAGCCATGATCGTAATCAGTCCAGAATCCCACAAACAGGAACCCTGAGGCTCTTGTCGAAGAAGAGTGTCTTGTATTGAAGTGACAGTAGCAGTGGTTGAAATACAGCCTTAAGCAAGAACCTAATTGATGGCTTCTCTTCAAGAAAAATATCCAGGACACTGACACTTGCCTTGCGTGATTCTACCCTTCATTACTCGATGGAATATTGTATAAACCTAATCTATTTGCACCACATAATTATAATACTACTACAACCATTCAATTATCATGATTTTATTACATATAAATACGGATCCGCATTTTATTTTATAAATATTTGATAAATGCCTCGGGTCATAATGTGTGCTGATCGCAATTAACCGAGATTAGCATAGGAAATATTTACAAATATGTACATACACGACCAACCACGATATTTTATTTATATTCATACATTCACGTGTACTGTATTTAAATATAATTAATAATCAAATATTTTCGAAACGCATGAGCGAGGTTTAAATTTGGCAAATTGGATAATCCGTTATTTTAAATAATAGTGTTAAACCAAGGAGAATACACATATAGAGAAATTTGTATTCTGGAAACAATTCAGATAAAAGAGTCTACGAATATTTTTTTTAATAATGAATATTTTTGACGAATTTCATTTAATTATACAACGCAGATATAATAAATTTACTATAGTGCCTTTGACAGCATTTGTCGTTATTTCATACAATTTCATCAAAACGAATTAATATATTTATATAATATATTATATTAATGTAACATACTGAGGTACCACAAGAGCATTATGGGAGACCCCAAGTCGCAGTGATGATAATGCAGCAGCAGAATAAGTGAAATTTTTTTTTTACTATAAATTAAAGATAAAATACGTTATTAATATTTTTAATGAGTATATAATTTTTTATTTATATTAAAAATATATATATTTTTTTCAATGCCCTATCACCCCCTGAAATATGCATTGAAATTTTAAGTTCGGCCTGTATAAGAAGAGGACAATTGTTAATAAAATTGCTGGATCAAAGGAAAAGTAAGCAATTTATTATATCACTTTTAGGGGCCTTAGGGCATTTACAATATATTTAGGGGCCCAGAAAAATGTGATTAGTATCAATGTTCATAAAGATTTGAATGGCTTCCCTCACATTTATTACGAGAAAATTAAAAAAATGCATTTATAAAACAAGGGGATTCCCAATTGTGATCATCTAAGGTTGTTTTTAACAAAATCATTGCAGTATTTTTTAATAATTATTCAAATGTACGTTACGTATAATTTGGGTGAACAATCTTGTCTCATGTTATTTATAATAATATATTGTGTACATTCCTTCCCCATACATATCTAATAATATATTAGACCTTATTAAGACCTTCCTACACCAACATTATCTTTCGATCGCTTACAACAACCGTTTTAAACAGAGTTCATCCATCCGAACTTGGATGTTTTTAAAAATTACACAGCCACGTCTGTGTATAATTTGATAATTCAAAAAAAAAAAAAATAGACGATAATAAAAATATTATATACAACTTGTCTCCGAATAAAGGCTTTTATGATCTGGCAACACTAAAAATTATTAAATTATTTAATTTATTGTGCATTTTGAAAGTTGTCGGTTATAAATTAAACGCAGAAAAAATATATGATGTTTTTATAAAATTAAATTTATGTCGGCAAATTGTCGATACACTGGGTGACCGATTTTAAGGTTTTACTCTCTCCACTATTCCAAATAATGATTTTGTCCATCAAATTGTGATATTTGTTTAGTTATGAAGTTCTAAAACATATCAATCGCTATTCTGGAGAGAGAAAATGCCCTAAATCGTCACCCAGTGGATCGACAATTGGCCGACATGATTTTTTTGTCAATATAATAACACATCATATATTACAAGTGCTTTGACTTTCATTGTATTATGAAATAATTAAATTATACCGTCCCATATTTCATCTAATAACCGACGAAAATGTCTCCCAGTATATTGACAATAGGAGCCGACAATTGGCCGACATGGTTTTTAAGTCAGTATAATAAAAATTAAAAATATCTCAAGTATAATGCTTACAGTTTTTATATAACTAAAAAAATAACAAGCAGATTTGAACCATTAAAAGAGGTTCGGATAACTTTTATGTTGATTTTTTTTTTCATATATATCGAGTATTTAAAGCGTATCAAAAGGTGTTAACCAGATTGTATTCTAATATGGCTACACCAAGTGACTAACAACCGACATCCGCTTTGTTACCAATTTAAAAAGGGAGTAATTTTCATATAATTTCAATAAAAATTAATTAAATTACCTTTGCGGAGCTTTCCAGCGGATTCCAATATACTGCGATTGCATTGTGGGCGATTTCCTCTATACAACCGACAAGACCAACACTGTTTTTAGTATCTGAAACAATAATAAAATAATAAATATTAATAATTTAGTTTGTAAGGACATTCTCCAGGCTGAAATTGCTTGTTTGCAGGTGTTTTATACAAAGAATTAAATATTCTAACATGAAGGAGAATAGTCTTGATGGCTTTTCCATCTGACATTTATCTTCGATTATAGGGCAATTAATCTTAGTACGTCGCCAGTAGACCGTTATTATAAAGTAGTAATAGAAGGAAAAATTGGCATAGTCGATGTGGGAGGCAATTTAATATTAGACGTGCTTCCTCGCTTTATTATTAATAATATACACAAAATACCTTTGCATTATCATTTATTATATCAATTAACTGTTAAGTTATTACTTCACCGAATAAGTGTATTTACTCCAAGTAAGTTTCTATAGGTATATTCAAAATAATTTGTTTGCACTTGTACAGAAAAATGTCATACAAGTAGTAACAAATATTCGATTATCGCTAAATAAATTTGCGGCGAACTGTCAATAGGTGAAAACTACTGTGCGAGCGTTTAATATATTTCTGGATATCCCAGGCATACGTCACCGTAAAAACGATAGTAGAGTTACTTGGCTACACTTATGATCGGTTTTTTGTTAGTTAATGCCTCGTCTGAGCCTCGGGCGAGGCACTAATTTTAAAAAAAACATCAAAAGTACAGCAATGTAACTCTATTATCGTCTTTAGAGTGTATGTTTACGGCGACGCACGCATAGGAATCCCAAGCTTTATAGTATTGTGAATAATCACTATTAGGTATAGTTCAGATTGGGACTATAGCGCGGCTATAGAGTACCGAAAACTACATAATTTTACAGAGGGGAATTATTGTTAGTATCTTTTTATTTCGAACCGAACCTTCTACGCAAATTTTATTTTAATCGGAGTATGCGTGTTAGTTGTGAATTAGACACGGTGGCGATGGAAAGACAGGCGGACAAATCGCTCGAGATGTCTTGATGTTCTTATTGCCATGAATAGGATAGGAAGAGATTACGTGGTTAAAGTACAAGATATACCAAGATGGCTGGATTCCAGGTAATGCATTGAGCTAGCAATCACCATGGAGTAGTGCGTGATGTCAGCCTTTACACCTGTCCTCAATACTATCACCATTATCCTCGACAATCAATATAATAAGATGCTTGTAAAGGTATACATGTACATTTTTATTTTGGCAGCAATCACACTATTGCAATTCTTGTTGAGTTTTAGGCGTGGCACAGATATGAGTGCTCGTTGGTGCTTCTTGTATCTCCACCAATGAGAGAATTGTAAAGAAACATGAGCGCCAATCAGTGACGAGCGCTCGTTCTCTCATTGGCGGATATACATGAACGAACATCAAAGAGCATTTAAATCTGTGCCGCTCTTTAAATAGCTAGTATACAAAAAAGTATACAATCTAACAAAATCTGTCAAATTTATTTTTTAAACAGCTAATGGCCGATTTCTTCAACGCGACTTAAATCTCGAGCTCGAGTCACTCGACGATTTACGCGCAAAATACATTTCGCTCGTGTTAAAAACTGTCAAATCTTGACTTGGCGATATCAGCGAGCTAAAGCTAAAGCTAAATCAAAACTCTTGCTAAATTTCCACCTCAATTCCAATGACATTTTGTGACGAACTCATCGTTTCAGCTCAAGTTGGGTGAACATGAATGACTTCAATCTAAGCATCGGTTTTAACTTTGACACAGCTTGAAGACACGGAATGTGCGAATATTATTCGAAATTCATATAAATCATAGTCACGTAGCTCATGAGTTTAGAGCTATATGAAGAAACTGGCCCTAATACTTTAATATTTGTAAACAAAAAAAAATTAACAAATTTATACTTCAATCAAACACATTGATTATTTGACAAACGCCAATTGATTGCATAAAAATGAACCGTTAATTCTTGAGTTAGGTAGCTCACAGTTTGAAGAAACTATTAATTCAGAACAAATACACCGTTTTTATTGAATATTTTCAAATTGACCATACGACCACTGTATTCTATTATTTACGTATGTGAGTAAGATTGAAGGAATATAATGACTTGCATCAGAATCAAGACAATAAATTTTGTCGGTGGAATATTTTCGCATTCGGACTGCATTCCGCAAATATTATTAAAGATATTATTGGATTTATAAGTGTCAGTGTCATAGGAGATTTATTATGTACGTAGTCAAACAAAAGTGGGGTTCATTCGCCCACGCAATTTAGGATTAAGTCACAGAAAGCCGCCTCAATAAATATGAAGTGTTTGACAATTTCAACTTTTACCATTTCGAAAGCCACCGTGAAAATTGCCACAAGCATTGAGCGAATGAGACATATTTTTAGTTGAATTCCATCAATTATTATAACATTCTCGAATGCATACAAGGTTTGCAATAAACGGCCGTTTAGCTTTAAATGCCGCCAATATAAATCAAACTCTTGTCCACAATGTAATCTCTGTTGATTTATATTTTACTAGCCTTCCGTTTCTGTAAGGATGCGAGAAGATAAATCACAACATTCTTACAGTCATACATTAATTAGTGGGTTATAATCAGACCTAGTCCAAGTGGGTGTGATGAAGTGCCTTGACGTATTAGAGCTCTACAAAGATTTCCTTTATATGTATGATATTTACATAAAACATTATATGATATACATCTATAGTTATCATACATGCATTATTATAACCATGGGACAAACTATAAAATATATTTTATTAATATTATTTTGTTTTAAGATTGTTAAAATCCGAAAATAAAGCAATATGTGTAATAAAAGCCGCGCAGTGCTCTATAATTGTCAGCAATTGAAATCCTGGTTTTTAATTTTTTTAGTGTCTGTAATAATCGTCTCAGTATTTATACCTTAAAATCTAGTAAATCACAATAAACCTGGATTAAGACGATTAAATATATTTTTATTTTTTTTCGACATAACAAAGTGTTAATTTATTGTCTATCATTGATTTTAACTATTACTAGTTACACAGGTCGCCAAATTAATAATCAGTATTTACTTTACAATAGAGGAAATCAGAGTTAACCTGGATCAAGACGATCAATTATGTTTTTATTAATTTTATTCCCGATCTCCCAGTCGTAATAACCGATCAAATCAATTTTAATTTTGTCTGGGATTTGAACCCATGACTACAGTATTTGTAGCCACACACCTTAATCAAAATTAAAATTATAATGATATTTTTCACCGTTTGTAAAGCAAAACGAGGCTCGTTTTCCTCATGGCGTTCGTATGTATAATTTCACGGTTTAAATATGCAAATGTAACGACGTCGGTTAGAGAATTAGAAAATTCATTTTATGGTTTATAATATAAATACGTAGGTGTTTGATACCGTTTTATCGGTATGTATTTTATAAGTGGCTCGTCTTTGGCATAACAAATTGTATGAAATCACACAGATAATTAATAAGCGTGGAACTTACATATTATCGATTGTCTGCAACCAAGTATAACAGCGACTGGCGCCAAACGACACTTGTTATACGTAATGCATAGATTAATGCGATTGATATTGATGTTAAATTGCCTTGTAGCTGTTCAGAAGTACCATATTTTAATATAAAATATAAATAAATATGACGACTTTTAATTAAGACCATAAAAAATGGACGACGAAGGGTGCGAGTCGTTTTGACAAGTGAGTCAAATTATTTAAAACACACCTTCGAACTGGTTTTATTTTGTGGGACGTGAGAGATCATATTTAAATATATTAAAATCTATTGTAAAATTAGATTATGTAATTGTTTAAATTAAATATTTTGTTATAACCCTCGTGTCAAATAATAAAGAAATCGTAATGTCAATACGTTAACAATTATTGAAACTATTTCATTCACTAGGATTATTTATCATATTATATTTGGTATGAATTTTTATATATTTTTAGTGTATTTTCTCTATTTAATATTGTGTGGATTTAAAATAGCTGAGAATACTTTAGGGGATGGAAGGGTATCGTAAGAATAATAAAATAAATTTACTTAAAAAAGTAATTAATAATATTAATAGTGGTTTTGGAAACGAGTTTGGGCCACCATCTTGGAATTAGCTGTATCTGTGAAGTATTTAGTAGTGACTGTCACAATCATTATTGAATTTTTTATTATTACTATTTTTGATACCCTACCACCCCCTTAACAATTTTATTACACGTTACAATTTTTAATTAAAATACATGTTTTTCACTAAATAATAATTCATATAAAATTCACCCCTTATAATATCAAAATAAAACATTAAAAAAGTTCAACAAACAAAGGTATTTCTTCGATTAAACATAGTAAAAAAATAGTAGGAGAGGATAGGTATTATTAACATATAGTTTTCAGATCTAACAATAGACTTTAGGTATTCATCGGTAATAAAAATCATTGAGAAGTAGTCTTGTTATTATTTCATTAATTTTTTTTGATAGATTTGTATGTGTGACTTTTGAAAAATTCTATATTTTCCTGAGCCCCAACTAACCCTCTCTATATATAATTTTTTGTGAAGCTTTACCGTGTGTATGTTAATTTTTTTATTGTTTTTTATTGAGAATAGTGCGGTGAGGCGCAGTGGCTCGTGCCAATAACGCAAGTTGCAGGTAGCTGTTATTACTCGGCTCAAATGAGAGGTTGTGTCCATTACAATCCTGGTGGGTGTTGGTGTGTACTTCAGGGGACAGGTAACTAAGTGTGTGTGTGTGTGTGCATACCTGTGTAATTTTATTCATGTACCAAAGAAAATTGTACCCTTTTTGCATTATTTTTGCTCAACGCCACGCTTCTAATGTCCTCCGAGAAACTTCCAGCGGTGAAATTAAATCACATTATCCACATCAATAGCCAATAATAATACTACTTGATATAACCAACCGATGATGATAACAAGATAATAATTAATAAAAAAAACATATTGAATATATCAAATATACTTCAATGCGCGGTGAAAAAAAACCCGCATTTCATATTATATTTAATGGGTCGTACAATTCGTAATGTTTTTAATTTAATATGTATCTCTCTTAGTATAAATGTTTAAAGCTAAAATACAATTTTTATTTACTATCGACTAGAAATTGGATGATGATAAATATGCACCTTTTAAATTAATTATCTTTTAATATTTTTACTCTTGTGTTTAGTTTTCTTTTGATCAACCTTTGGCTACTTCCATTAACAAGTAAAATAAAAAATGATCGGGTATAACGACTGGGAGATTGAGAATAATATTATTAAAATCCCGATCGATCATCTTGATGCAGGTTTACTCTGATTTCCTGTATTGTAAAGTAATTACTGATTATTAAGTCGGTGACTTGTGTAACTAGTAATAGTTAAGATCACCGACAGACAATTAATTAACACGTTGTTGTGTCTAAAAGTCCCAAATTTATTTTAAAAAGTAGCTACCAACACACCCACGGTGGTTTCAACACTATATATATATATATATATATATATATATAATATATATATATATATATATATATATATATATATATATATATATATATATATATGTTATTAATTTTCACACAAATTTGATTGGCAGTGATGTTAATTTTTAGTTAACAATAGTTCTTGAATTCAAAATGGCACTAAATAATTCATTATTGTGTTTATGTCATGTATTAATGTCCTATATTTCTAGTCGAAATACAACTAAATATCACTAATCAATTTTGTTATATATATATATATATATATATATATATATATATATATATATATATATATATATATATATATATATATATATATATATATATATACATATTTATTAAAATTGGCACTTAAGGGTCAATAGCCTGAAAGGACAAGCTGCATGCTGAATGTAGAGAGAGATGCTGTAATGGTTTAGACACGCGTCCTGGTGCATATTCAATGATTGAAGTAGCGTGCTTGTAAAACGCAGTCATCCGGTCATCAGCAAAAACTATTTGTTTCCCCGGGCGCCATAATCATCAGTATCATCATATAATGTAAAGGAGTAAGCGCGTGGCCGACGACTAACTTCTATTACACCACTTCAGGCCTTACCATTCAAAGGGCCACTTTATTCAAGTGGTATTAAATCGTGTGCTATGTGGCAAGAGATTGTACGAATCTCATGTCATATACAAATATTTCGTTTCTTGAAGGCGTGTCAAAGGTATAGCCGAGCGGTTCCGATGTGTGTATCGGAGGCATTCAAGAGAACTTGAATAAAGACAACTTGAGCCGAAACGACGCGTTTGGCTCGAAACTGTAATGAAGGAGGAAATATAACACGAGTTCGAGATTAAGCTATAAGTCACACCTCGATATCGGTGATAGCACGAGCTACATCTTGAAAAAAACGTATTTGGCGCGTAAATCGCCGAGTGATACGAGCTAGAGATTTAACACGACTTGAAGAAACTGGCCCTAAAATTATTTAAGACGAAAATCAGCTCAGGTGAACCATAATGACAGTTTGCTAAATTAAAAGCAATTTAAATATAGTGGCAAAATCAAAAAGGGATAATACGTAAGATCTCACTTGAATGGGGTATACTTTTTGACACACTGAGAGAATGAAACGATAATATAAGTAATTAATTTTGATTTCCCAGTAGCATTGGATAGTTTTAAACTAAACCTTTGTTGCGCTGGATAATAAATTAAAGTAATGGTTTCATAGGTTTGCGTCGCCGTAAACAAACATAGTAGAGGCGACAGTAAATTTTTGGTATACTTTTCATCAGTTTTTTATTAGTCAATGCCTCGTCTAAGCCTCGGAAGAGGCATTCTATATCAAAAAAAGGACTTAAATTACAGAAAATTAACTCTACTACTGTCTTTACGATGTACGTTTACTAGGTCTTACGCTTAGGAAACCAATATTCAATTATAAGCATTAAATTTCAGCTAATAATCCTAAAAATGCTTGAACAATTTGACTGCCGCCTTTGGGCATAAAAGATTAAAAATCACCTGATTCACTGCGTACTTTTTGTACCCTAAATTAAATAAATCTATTTTGTTCTCTCCATTGAATGAGAAGCCCTGCATTTTGTAATAAACTACCTCATCTCAATACTAAGTATGAACCACATTTAAATTATGATCTATGCTTTACCGCTTATTTCTCAGATTATATAATGAGCCGTAACGAGATCGATCTAGGTTTATTTATTACTCATCACAATGTCCTAAAACACATTGCGGTATTAAATATGGTCGTACAGTTATTTGCAGGTAATGATTGGCCAGAGGCTGCATATTAAATGCCATTTAAACAAGATCAGCTACATGCAAAAACGAACTCGATGAACCATTCACATTTCCAATAAAACATCCTCGTTTACAATGCAACAATTTAAATATGCAAAATTAGTCGCCAAGCAACGGTGGCAATTTGAGGGCGTTTAGTGAGTTCTCTTGACATTTATATGATCGGTTATTATAGCTTGTGTTAGATTTACGAGCCGTTTGTTGTGTCCGCGTAGGACTGACACATTATATATATATATACAATTTTAGGAACAATCTTCGTTACAAGTATTGATTTAATACAGCCTTTATTAGAACAAGCCAGCGCAATGTTAACCACTAATAACCGTGTAAAGGAACGCGTGCCTTAGATAAGCAATTAATTTAATTTATAATATTCATGTAATACAAGATTTCTGCTATTTGTACAACGCGAATGACTGGAGAAATAATAACAAAGTGTTATTTCAATGTATGTCGGTTATCTTAACTATTACTAGTTACACAGCTCACCGACATAATAATAAGTATTTACATTATAATCCAGGAAATCAGAGTAAAGCTAGATCAAGACGATCGATCGGGAGTTTAATAATATTATTCTCGATCTCCCAGTCGTTATACCCGATCATGTTTTATTTTACTTGTTAATAGAAGTAGCCCGAAGTTGAACATTTTATAATAATTATTTTCATCATTATGTGAATATATATCGATTGCTATTTGAACCCATGACCCAAGCATTTGTAGCCACGCGCCTTATGCACTGAGCTGTGATGAAATCATTATCATATAAAATTAAATTTCACCCATAGATATTCTATAATATATTTCTTCGATAGGATTTTTTGAAAAGAGTGAATTTGTTCTGAAAAAATATGAATTTAATAGGGAAAATAATTCAAACGAATATAGCGACTGGCAGATCGGGAATTTTATTAATAAAAAATATTTCACTCTAGGTTTACTCAGATTTTCTGGATTGTCAAACACTTTAAATTCATGAAATCCAACAATTTTAAAATGAATGGATATATAATTTTAAAGATATGTTACTGAGTATTGTCTTGATTTTGATTTGATTTGATAAACAGATCAAATAACCTACTTCCTGATGGATAATATATATATATGTATATATATATATATATATATATATATATATATATATATATATATATATATATATATATATATTTAAATTTCAACACGATGCATACTTATGCAGATTGTCGTGAATATGTTGACTTATTTCGTGGCTATTAACTTCTGAGCTGACAATTAACGTGTCATGTCGCATTTATTAAGAAATGTACTTTTTACATACGTCAAGATGGGGAAAAAAACGGGTTGTAATTTGCAGCTGTCTTCGATAAAATATAAAAGTATCGTATATTATTCGGCACGGTTTTTAATTGGACTCGAAGAGTGACGTTTTAATACGAGTCAATTACGCAAAACTCACACAATAATCGCTATTACTATAAACATTGTATTTTTTAAATATTATAAATATACCATTGATAATAATGTCGAAACAGTGGCACAAGTTATGACTACCGTATCGTGACTGAGTCTGCCTACACTGTTTTGCTGATAGCATCGAATAAATATATTATTTTTGTCTGTTACAATTTGCAGAACAATACACCCATTGTCGAAATGTCCGACTACGATATTATTAAATATTTCGCAATGGACGATTGATTATCAACAGTTTGCTTGAAATGCATCGGAAAATGTACAATGAATAATAAGCGAACCAATAAATCTCACATCTGATTGTATTCAATGTTTAACAAATAGCTGGCTGTAAATATTATGTGTAAGAATGTGGGTCTAAACCACTTCAATAAACAAGGTAAATTCATATAAGGGGATGTGTTTAGTGCATATTAAATTGATAGGATGGATGGAATAAGGGCTTATACTAAAAAAAGTTCTTGTTGGATTATTTTTTGTAGTATTTTTACCCTCTCACTAATAAGTCCTGAATTGCATTTGTTAACTTTACGAAAAACATACAATTAAATTTATTTTTTAAACCAGAACCGAAGACACATTATTAAAAAAAAGAAGAAGTGGGGTTGAATGGAATAAGGGCGTATAATGAAATTGTCAGATTCTATATGATATTTTATATGATTATTATCTTTCGTAACATATACATAAATGCCCATAAAAGGATATCCAAATGTTTTTTACATATATAATTTTTTTTTTTTTATTAAAAAGTATTTTTACAGAATAAGGGCGTATTCTCGTATCCGCCCTTATTCCACCCAATCCCTTAATTGGATTAATTAACAATAAATGATCTAAATAAAGGTCTTTAAACAAAATAAGTCCACAATTATATTAAATAATAATCAATCAAGAGGGTGGTTTTTTTATCAGTATAAATATATTGAAAAATTAATTAAATAAATATTTATTTGCAACATCTTTAAAATATTCTTAATGATGAAAATTTTATTGAGGGGAAAATACAATTGCTCATTATTATAAACCAACATATTTTTATGGGGATTATATTTCTTTCACTAGTATATTGTTTAAAAAAATCAGTTCAATCTTAGAATAACAAAAAAATTATATAAATCCACTGGATATTGTATGTTTGGAATTATTAAAATTAAATTTATAAAAACAATAAAAGGCTCAAAAATATGTTGGAGTAGTAGTTACGGGGGTGATAATTTAAAATAGATTGCAGGTGGATATGATGCTTAACTTGATCAATAAATCATGTGCAAGTCATATTGTTCAAGTGAGATGGATCGCCGGCGCCTCAGGGCCTAAAAACATTGACTGACGATCCACAAGAGTATTGTTACTAATAAGTATCCTAAATAAATCTGTATTGAAATAAATTATTCAGCCCCGGGTGAATTTTCACTCCCGTTATTATTACATTCAAGATTGCATACAAAGCGCACTTTCACAACACATTTTGATCCAAAAATTGCTACTGATCCACTGTTGGATTTGGGTCGTATGATATTTATTATGCATTCAAATAAAAAATAAATATATTGGGTGTGGCATTTTGTCTTTCAGCAAACAACAGCGACACTTCCTTGACCCACTAAAACGAATTGATTTGTCATTTTTTTATATGTATATGACCCGCCAATTATTGTCTTTTAAATAATAACGAATACGCGAGAAATTGCTTTTTTGCATTTGAATTGTGCACATGCATTGAATTATTGGACCGTGTTTGATTTGAATGGAGATTTTTTATACCCAAATTAGGCAATGTTAATTTAGGAGTGACGATAATAAATTATTCAATATATTATAAATGATCTAAAGATTGATTGAATAAATCAATTAAATAATCATATAATTTTTTAAAAAAGATCATCAACAAAAAGTTGCACATTTTTTTAGGTATTTTTTTGGAAATTACCTAAAATTAAGGACACTAAGAAGATAAAACAACTATTAGGTTAATTATTGGATTTTCTAGCAATTTAAAATGTATATAAATCATCTCTTTCACATTAAATTTAGTCTCAATTAATCGCTTTTGAATAAAAAAATAAACCGCGCGTTATCATCTTTAAGTCTGTAAAATGATCAATATTCGTGTAATGTAATTTCCTAAAAGGGTGAATTTAAAATGAAAATCTCTATAAAATATATATTTTGTATAAATTTATGGAATAAACTGACAAATAGGGAAAGTGCCTTCTGGACGCTGGTTTTTTAATCTTCAAGATTTTTTTTCTCACAATTGAATAAGGATAAAATATTAATAGTTTTAATTTTATATCAAGCATTAGTTGAGTAACATGAAGTATATTTTTTAATTTGAAATGTTATTACTTATTTTATTAAATATGGATTTAAAAAATAGGCGTTTTCATAGGTAGTCGTACTTATTGAGAAGGGTTGTAATTTTTGGACACCGTATATAAAATTCATCTACCTGGTGATTGAATATTCAGATTTATATTTAATACTATAATTTATTTATATTTTTTTATGTCGTGTGTTGCTTTATGCGGTGAAACATATGATATTTTCACTGGACAGTAACTTGATATCAACTCCTTACACATCACTGATCAAAGCGCGGGAATAGTTTTTATAAGCATATACGAGATTTAATAAAATTGAAAAAAAAAAATCAATAACAAACACACGCACTCAAAAAAGTTGACAAACGTGATCGATCACCGATATGAGCCTATTGGGAAAGATGATCGATAAGAGAATTTTAAGCGGTGTAAAAAAAAAAAATAAGAACCATTAGCGCAATTTACACTTTTTATATGTATTAATTAATTAATTACATCGAGGATATTATTTCGTTGCAGATGTCCACGCGGCGGTAAAGGAAGACGTCATGCAATTCTACACCTTCTATTGTAAAACAGCGTCTCCTCTTTCCGAACACACTTTTTACTATTTAAAATATATAATTATAATAATATCGTGAAGCCTTTTTTTTATAAAGTCAACAGGTAAAACAATCCGTATAAAAGATTGCGGTTTATCAACCTCACACCGCGACATTTTTAAGGCTTCTTTCGTTTTTAATTTTATAATTAAATCGCTAAAAAGAACTAGATCACGCCTTTTTACATCAGCGAATGATGTGGCAATTAACACGGTAATTATTAAACTAAGATAAATCGATCATCGGAGTGTTTGTGCAATTTTATGCACTCATAATTGGTCTCTTTACTAAGGTTATTATTGCTACGTTTAATTACTGTTTCAACCCTCGCACCTAACAATATAATCATATTAATTCTGTATGATGATAAAACACAAATTTAATTATTGGTCATCTCTAAAGAATTTGTGTCATTTCTATTCATTTTAAGAAAATTATTAACAAAATTTAAATCATACGCAAAGTTCGCATTAAGTGGTGCACTGAAGTGCCTTAGAGCACTAAACACTGCACAGGTTATATTTTATTAAATTGATAAATATATATATATATATATATATATAACAAAAATTGATTAGTGATATTTAGTTGTATTTCGACTAGAAATATAGGATTATATATATTATTGATCCAATGAGTTAAATTTATAAATCAAATAAATAGATATTTAATGGTTTTTGATCCAAAAGAAAACTAAAAACATGAATAAAAATATTTAAAAAATAATTAATTTAAAAGGTGAATATTTATCATCATCCAATTTTTAGTCGATAGTTAATAAAATTGTATTTTAGCTTTAAACATTTATACTAAGAGAGAAACATATTAAATTTAAAACATGACGAATTGTAGAACCCATTAAAGATAATATGAAATGCGGGTTTTTTTTCACCGAGCATTGAAGTATATTTGATATATTCAATATGTTTAGAGGAGTGTTTTAGGTAATTTGTTCTAAATAAATATATATGGATAATAGCAAAGGGGAATAGCAAGAATCCGAACGATCCATGGGATACGCAAGTGTATTATTGATATGGTCATGGGATTTCAAACTTCTTGCACACACTGGGATGTGAAGACGCAACCACAGCTTCGGTATGTCCCCAGCACAGCCATACGGCATGCATACTAATATCCTCAATGAAATGTCTTCAGCTTCTTCTTTCACCACTTTTCAATTCTATAATTGCACCCCAAGAATGGGGAATGTGCCTGCCAGATGACAATTAATAAAATAAACAAGTTAATTCATTTACACACTTCATTCTTCGACTATAACACTGTGTATTATAAATTATCGATTTGCTACTACTATAATTATCTGTGCGAATAATTAAATATGCAGTTTTGTTCTTAATGATCTTAACTAATTGTAACCCAAGTTGTATATATTTATATCGATTTTGTATTAATGACTTTAATTATTAAAAATCAAAGGGTGAGTGAGATAATATGCAATTTTTAATTTTGAAAGACATCCATTGAAATTCATTCCCTTAATATGAATTTGGTCCTCAAATATTTTATATTAAATTGTTTGTTGATACGTTTTTGTGTTTATAAATAATTATATTCATCTAGTGTATTTTTAAAATAAAATTATCGCAATGGGAATAAGATTAACAATATTTAAAACGTTGTTATGTCGATTATGTTTTTTATTTTATTTTATTATTAAACTGACGAGTGCTGCATTATCATCACTGCTACTTCGGATCTCCCGTAATGCTCTAGTGGTAATGCAGTATGATGCAACAATAAAATATGTATATACATTTAAAGAAATAAGTTTTGCTCTACAAACAGATTATTGATGTGATATTTTTATATTGAAAACACTATAGTTTACCATGTTTTTGATGCTTGAACTTAATATTAACCTAACTTCTAAAGTGTTTGTTATTATTGTGAGGATCATGGGTTGGAATTTAAAAATTAAATGATTAATAATTGTCTATTATGCAACTTTATATTGTGAACTATAGGTGTCACTTTACGGTATTGGTTGCGCGCTCTGCTAAATGTTATAATAATCAATTATTAATAAAATAATCTATGTAGGTACGGTATATGTGTAATATAAAATCACACTATATTAGTGGATACCCTTCGTATATTATTAAGCGTCTTTTAGAGTTATAACATTATTAAAAAGTGTGTTGAAAAAGGACAAGATGGCGACAAACAAGGCGGTACTTATCATCGTTGCTTGGTCGATCGATCCCATTTGCATTTTAATCGATTTCCATATGACGGGCTTCCTGTATTTACTCCAATCTCATATAAACAACATACACAAGTCATTTGTAACTCTCCAATCGCTATTTTTCATCAAATATTCACAAAAACTCCATGTATTTTTCATGCGCGATTAAATTCATCTCCGACCAAAATTTTTAAATAGCTTCTGTTTGTTGAAAGCTATATTAAATTGCGGTTCCAAATATTGTTCGTAGATTTATGGCTTTGAATATGAATTATATTATTTAAAAATGTCGACTCCCCCTTCTGGCGTTGAACATTTTTATCATCGAAAACAAACGACAAGTAATTTGTTATCGAGTTTTTTCTTCCAAATTGGATATCTCAGAGAGAAATTGATTGCGAATAATCTATTATTTATTATACAGGGTGTCCATTAAATAACGAATACTCCTGAAATTCCAAGTGGTTTCGATTAAGTGCTTTGAAGTATTCGAGCGATATTGCTTTATTATTATGATATTTATACAAAATAATATAGATATACATCTACAGTTATCAATATTCACGAGACAAACTATAAAGTTGCATGCAAATTTTATTTTATTAATATTATTATGTTATAAGATTGTTTTGTTAATATCCGAAAATTCAAATAGAATAATAAATTTTAATAAAATAAAAATATAAGCCGCACAGTGCTCTACAATCGTGAGCGACTTCACATTTTTGTTCATCAAATATTACAAAAATTAATAAATAATATTTTATGTTAACAATGCCAATTGACAAGCTGTAAAAATCATGACTAGCTTATTTAATTTGAAATAAAAAAATACTTCATTGGTAATTTTCAACATTGATGGAATCTAAAAAATGTATTCAAACACATTTTTTTGTGTCATGAAAATAATTTTGTAAAAAGGTATAATTTATGAATGTGTTAAGTATAAAAAATGCGAATGAAAAAAATGTATGGTTTTGTCTTCACAATGTGATAAGATCAACTAATTGGGATTTCAGGATTATTCATAATTTACTGGACATTCTATATATGTAAAATAAAAAAGATGCTGCACTAAAAATGATTACATTGTAAGAGTATATAATATAAAATTACAAATTATTGCAAAAGGCAGTCGTATTGAAGTGTTGTTTATGAAGTATTAAAGTGATTATTTTGCTTTGCCGAGTGTAAAGATCTGCCGTATCGAAAGATTACATACAACTAATTGTCAGCAATTCGAAATTACATTAAAATATCATATTTACGATCAATTCAATTCCTTTTTATGTATGACACGTACATTTCATTCGCAGATGCTTTGCCGTATATTAAATACTAACAAAACACCACACATTTCATATCAAGCGTTAATTAATTTAATTGATAATTGAAAGGTTGTAATTTTGTGGAATGCTAATCAGATTCGTCATTGTGTCCACTCGCTTTGAATAAATTAACTAAAGGCGTTTGTCGATATGAAAAAAAAGTAGTTTAGAAACGAGTTTGTCAAAATCATAAAGACAGGCGACAGTTACGGTGTAAATTATTTATAGTATAATAAATTTACATTTCACTGATTGTACTATAATCATATTCAATTTGCGAAAAAATGAGGCTGTTTGCTGATTTACGAATCATTATTTATTCACAAATAAAATAATATACAGTAAAAGCGCATGTTGTATTATTTTGTTAGAGACTAACCAAATCTTGTACTGGTATTAGAGTTCAATTATTAGTACTATTATTTAATGTAGAAGAAATAAGGCATTTAGTTACATAGCTACAAACTCATAAATATAAATTATTAAGGCATGGAAATAAATCGCCAAGTTGAACATGCGCCCAATTTTACTGCTTTTTGTTAATGAATTAATGTCTAATTATTAAAAAAAATATGAGGATGAGCAGTGGTAGTGTTTTTTGAATAATAAAAAATGACATCATCAAAAAATGTCGTTGTAATATAAAAAGCTTTCTATAATACGTCCTAATTGAAATAATGTATAAATCACCTTACGAGTATATTATACACGTTTTCTGATATTTAGCCAATTTTCCATCTATGAAAAAAACGTTAGGCGATAAATCAAAGTACGAATAATGATCAATAAAAAGTACACACCGACCCCGATTGATCGGTCAAACCAGATATTCAAGAGACCTGAATCTGTCGGCGCGTGTTAAAAGTATGATTCGCGTAAAAGGATCGAAATCTGTCACGCACAAGTGACGCGTGACTGATTGAAGAAACTCAAAAGTGACAGATTCGAAAGCGTGTGCAGAGTGTAAATAATTAGGATTTACAGTATATGTCTAATAGCTATAATAAGCATCGGACATAACGTACCTAAGTTGGACTCACCTGCGTCTAGGATGCGCTGTTTCACACTATGTTGTCTGCTGTGCCAGAACTGCCAGGCCTTGATCTCGTCTTCGGGTGACTTCTCCTCTCTAAACATCAGCATAACTACACTCTGAAATTAACAAAAAATAACACCAATTAATTAAGATTGTCCTGAGACGATGCAGACTATTGTTACACTAAGGGCCGGTTTCTTCAACGCGAGCTAAATGTCGAGCGCGAGTCACTCGGCGATTTACGCGCGAAATGCGCTTCTTCAACTGTCAAATCCTAGCTCGGAAATATCGACGTGCTATAGCTAAATCTTGAGCTCGTGCTATATTTCCCCCTCCATTCTAGTTTCGTGACGAACGCTTCTCTTCGGCTCGAGTCGCCTGTATGCAAGTTCTCCTGAATTTACACGACCGTAAGTTTTAACACTACCTGAATAAACGGAATATTTGTATATGACACGAGATTCGTATAATCTGTTGCCAGCACACGATTTAACAGGGGTTTAAGAAACCGCCCCAAAATCGGCATAATATCGTCGAGCTATAGCTAAAGCTAAAGCAAAAATCGTGCTATATTTCCCTCTCAATCCAAAACTGAATGGCTTCAATCTAAGCATCGGCTTTAACTTGGACACTGCTTAAAAAATCGAAATGTACGAATATGCCTCGACATTTTTATAAATTGTAGTCAAGTATATTATATAAAACAAACAGAATATTATATAAAACAAACAGTATATTATATAAAACAATTTATATTGTCTAAAGAAATTGTTTCTTAGGTGTACGTCATTGTGAACGTACACCGTAAAGTCGATTGTAGAGTTGCTTTTATATGCTGAAAAAAACAATATTAATAGTATAGCAAAGTAACTATACTACCGTCTTTACTGTGTACGTTTACGGCAACGTACGCCTTTGAAACCGAAGCCTAAGCATGTTTTGAGCCGTATAAATATTGGACTTAATAATAAATAATGAATAATATTTAAAGAGGATACATATTTTTTACATATGATTATGAAAAATATTTATATTTTTAATCATTAAAACTTCACCTAGTCTTTAATCTAGTCTAGAATTAATTTTATCTGGCTCTATATTTTTTTAAATATGCCAGTTTAAAAGGTTATTAATGTTTCCCTTAAACCCCACGGATTCGCCTGAATTTAGCATTAATTTTTTTACAATAAAAAACGCCTGTTATTTAATACAACCATTCTAATCTGCCAGACTAATCTTCATTTTAGGGGAACTTAATATAAAATATTTAAATAATTGACATTGTTACTTTAGATGGCTAGTAGTAAATTTAAATTGATCTTCGGCATGGCGTATTTTATTTAAAGTGTTATTGGCGTATTATTATTAGATGATAGGAAATGTTAAGCTATCAATATTATGGATGTGGATGATTAATCTAAGCTTTGTCGAATACGCCTACGAATGGAACTCACTAGATGATTAAGTCATTATACTATTTGATTGAAGATATTATATAAAAAAAAATATAAATATAACAATTACACATTTATCCTATTATGTATTGCATTAATATACAATGTGTAGTTGCTCATAGCAAGGTTAGAATATTTTTATTGATCGATTGCGAATCAACCTTGCAGTAAAATAATTATTAATAATAAATTATTATTGAAACATTTTACAATACTCGGTTAGTGTAGCGAGAGCGTGACGGTTGAGTTTTGTCAGTTATAATTAACAAAATAATTGATAATTTTTATGTATAATCCATAGTAACTATGTGAAAAATAAATAACCAAAAATCAACCGTTATGTAGATAAAAATAAACTGATAAATTTAATAGGATATGTATACAAAATAAATCAGTTAATTACATTAAATAATATAAATATTTTAACATATATCGTAATTGCTCAGGGAATAAGACGCCTAGTTGAATTTATTATTTAAATCATGGATTCAAATCATGCTTTATTTTATAAAAAAAATATTAATATTGTGAATTTAATCAAAAAGTACAGAAGAACCTCAATATACGACCACTACGATATACGACCTTTGTTAAGAATATGAACCGCGTGATTTAAAAAAAAATGCATTCCCATGAAGAAGCACATGTCATATTTATTATCACATTATAACATAACCTAGGCGGACTTTTGATTATTAAAATTTTTTTTTGCCATGTTTTTAATTATACCTGTTATATCTATGGATTTATTTTAAATTATTAATTAGGGTACAAATACTATAATATATACCGAAAGTTCACTAGATAAATGAATTATATGGATAACCCACGAAAACTTCAGGGTTAAATAAAAAAATAGGGACAAAACACTTCGCTTATAATGGATTTATAGGTGTTGGTTTTCTTGTTGATTGATTGATTGATTATATTAATGTATGGAAAAATGTGGAGATGGATTCAGGTGAACAACCTAAGCATGCGTTGTATTTTATTTATGTGAGCTTATTTATCACAGGTGACAATTCTTCTTTATCCACTGCTAGTAATTAAGCCCACTTTAAAGTAGATAGTGAAATAGTGGCACAAACAAACTAACGATTTACATAAAAAAGCGATTTCGTATAAATTCCGCCCGAGCTTTCGACACACAAACACTTTGCAGGCCATTAATTGACGTTTTATCGGCGGTTTACCGTTACATTTGGAGGTAATTAGATTTTACGGTATGTCGTTTAATTTTTACATGTTTCAGTATTGTCGGGTGTTGAAATATTTATTATTTGGCTTATCCTTCCATGACAGAGGATTTCACATAATGAGTCGTCAACACGCACCGCATTATACAATTACCACTTCGACGAAGAATGCAATTTTTTTAAATATAATCATGCAATTGTTAAATACAAACAACTCGAATCTAATAAACAATGGTCACCCGTTGTACACCTAAAAAATTGCAATTAAATATTATTTAATTTTCATACATCATTTCAAAGCGAACCCATTGACAGTTCGCTGCGAAAGGATTTCGTGTTCTGTTTGGTCGTGCCTAAAGGACAAAATTATTTTTTAATCATTTCACTGAAATTTTGCATGCATACATTTATTAATATTTTACTCAAACAAGTTTAACTTGTCAAGTTCTATAATTTATACAAAGAACACTTTGTTTCTTAAATTTGTCATCAATCACAGCCGTTTGCGATAATTTTGTTCCCCCCTGCACTTGTCTTAAATTTTACATTTGTTCAACTAACACATTAAAAAATCCTGTATTATTTCATTTAATTCTAATGATTTTTAAATAAAACAAGCGATTAAATTAACGATATTTTTTTAAAATGCACTATTATGCACGGGGTATGTATGCATGAAAAATTTCAATTAAATGATTTTAAAAAAATGAACGATCAAACAAAATACGAAATCCGTTCGCAGCGAACTGTCAACGATTGAAAAAATATGTTAATATGTGCATTTATACTTTGTGCGAAAATAATTAATAGTTAATTCTAACAAGCTTATATTGTTTGAAAAATATTGGATATAAATCAACAAAAATAATACAGTACTCTTTGTTTCTTGTGTAAGTATAGGAAATGTCAAATTTAAGACAAGTGCCGAGGGGAACGAAATGATCGCAAATTAGTGTGATTGGTGATATCGTAAGTTTGATATTTGCTCTATAATATATATATATATATATATGAGTAAAACTTTAATAAATTATAGTTAGTATTGAAAATGAAATTTAGACGGTTTAAATAAAGTGAATGTGATGTGATACAAAAAAATAAATTTAATGTGTATTTACACTTGAGATAAATATAAAATTCACACGAATGTTTATATGAAGTAAGACATTCATTTAATTGGTTATTATGGTATGGGGGTTGTTGAGAAAGCATACAAATGGCCAAAGGGCTACTGATTTTGCTCGTTGTTTTGTAATACTTTGGTATCGCCTCAGGTGCCTCAGGTACTCCACACATACAAATTGTGAAATCCTCATGCATCAATTTTAAACAACCTTCGTCGGTAATTTAACAACAACACTTGCAAAAACGGTTTAGGCTCGGACAATAAATCCCGGGCCGAAATAAAGTGCGATAATTACAGTTAGTTTGGTTATATGGTGCGTTTTTCAGGAATGCGGTCAAACCGTTTGTCGTTATAAATTGTTGGCATAATATTTAAGAATGGTATTTTTAAAAAGGTTGCGCTCGTATCGTTGTTTGAATTGTTCGCAGGAAGTCGACCGAATATTTTACATTATTCACACACGTAATATTATATCGTAATATTTTATATGAAAACACACCGACAGCTTGCAACCAAACTACGTAAATAATTTTTATAAAAAAATAATTCAGAAAATTAGCGCACTCCCGATTAATTATTATTAAATAAAAAAGTTTAGATTTCAAACGAATCGGTTGATTTTTAGGTAAGAATTATTAAAGTGCTAATTAAGCATATTTATAAAATATAAATAGCCAATTATTTCCTCCAAATGATTAATTCTAATTATATCAATACTATTTTTAAGCATTTAAATAACTAAAATTCTTAGATAATAATCAAAATTTAATTGATTGACTTTTTAATATTTCAACAAGGTATATATATATATATATATATATATATATATATATATATATATATATATATATATATATATATATATATATATATATATATATATATGCGATATATATATATATATATATATATATATATATATCGCATAAATAACGTTTTTGATAGGAATTGAATATTATTAGTTTTTAGCTTATTATTATTAGAAGTAGTTATTGAGAATTTGAAATTAGTAAATATTAAAAAATATTCCTGCAATAAATTATTTTTTATTAAGAAGTGTATTTAAAAGAATATTAGTTAAATAGGCAGTTTTATCTTTAATGATCTTAAATAATTGTAACCTATGTTGTGTCAATATAAAAAGCTTATTAAATATTAAAAAAATATAGTAATGTAAATAAACGCCAATACTGCATATTAATAATGAATGTGTGTTTGTACAAAAATATTCAGTCAAATAAATATATAGTATATTGAAAACAAAATGATTTTCTTCTGTTAATTTATTGATACGTTTTAAAAATCAATCCAGTTTTTTCTAAGAAGCAATTAAAGCTCTAATAATGTGTCTTTCCAGGACGTCCAATATGGAGAGATCCTGGATGTCATATGCGGAAAGAAGTTATCGAGTAAAAACTCACATCGCTTAATTATATCCGAGAAATGAGCTCACCTGCGCTTTTGGTCTTATTCATGTCACCTATGCTAATTTTTAATTATTAATTAGAAATTATCGCTTTACAATCTTTGCAACTCGACTCTGTACATACATATATGGCGACTCGTTGGCGAGATGATATATTGCGAATTGAATCGGTGTTCAATGGCATGATTTATACACACATATGACCGTTTATAATCTTGTGATAAAATGTTCATATAGGAAGACACTCTTGAGAAGAGACAAGCCAACTTCCTGCGGCGCCATCTTGTTTTTTTCCATCATCGATCTGATTGGTTGTCTTGACAGCTCCGACTTTTAATTGGTCAACATGGCCGTCGTCTAATATCGCAATTACTTACTTGCTTATAAATATTTTATCCAAGGGGAAATCAAATACTCGATTATTATTATAAATTTACTATAAGTATTATATATTCTAGGCCCCTTAAGCTTAGGATTCCTAGGCATGCGTCGCAATAAACGTACACCGTAAAGATGGTAATAGAATTATTACCGTCTTTACGGTTACCGTCTTTAATTGCTTTGCTGTACTTTTGATCGGTTTTTTGGTTAATTAGTGCCTCGCCCGAGGCTCAGACGAGGCATTAACTATCAAAAAACTGATCATAAGTGTAGCTAAGTAACTCTACTATCGTATTTACGGTGTACGTTTACAGTGACGCACGCCTAGAAATCCCAAGCTTTACAGCCATACTGTTATTAGACGGCACTGATTCAGGAATGTAATATAAAATAGTCGAATAGACATATTATAATAATATTTCTCACATTTTTTATTATAGTATACATCATTATTTAAGGTGTGTGTATGTTATGTGTACAGATCTTTTAACATATCTGTAAAAGTTGAGTATAGGTAAATAATTATTATGTTGGAGTACAAGAATTAAAATTCCTTTTAAGACCTTCTGGAACTGAGCAGTGTTCAACAAATCAGGATCGTTTGTAATTTAGCTAACCTTTGAGTATATGAATAATTTTACAATCTACAACCTTCACAATTTTCAAAGTATATTATATTGCATACTGAATTATGCATTTTATTATTAAAAAAAATACTATAAGCGAAAACTCGTTGGGGTATAAAGTATTATTATGAACTAATAGAATTTTTCTGAATTTATTAAAAAAAATTCAATAATATAATAGGAAGAAAAATTCAAAGCTTATTTCAGACTATTGGTTATACTGTAACATAATATGTATAAAAAAATAAATCGTAACGTGTTTTGTCATATTTTTCACACATTTGCTCCACAGACACAAGATTGGAAGGTATTAATTTTTGATTAATGAATGAGTAAATCGTAAATATGTTGTGATTAACAATCCAGGCATAAGTAGAAAAGTCGTCACGTCCGACAAATAATTATTTAAGGGGACAGTGTCCACGATAGAGAGAGAAGCTTACACTTTCTCTGAGTGAAGGAATTATTATATATGAGAGAGTGTATGTTTGTAAGTATGTAAGTCCCCTTTTAGAGAAAGTCAGTGTTGTTATCAGTTGATGTGTTGGACTTGAGATTGATCTGCTCATTAAACTACTTAATGTATTACTATGCCTTGTGCCAATAGCTTTTTGTCTACAATAAAACACTCATTTACATATTAAATATATTACGGCCTCACCTACCTTTTTATAGTTTACGCAAGCATTCGTGGACAACTGAGCAGTTAACCGATAGTGATAATGGCGTGAAAATAACACTATCAATTTATTGCGCAAACTATGTACTATTATTATTAATAATACAAATTAGTTAAGTTAAGTTTTTAATCATATATTTTTTTTATACACAACAACGTGTTAATTAACTGTGATCTTAACTATTACTAATCACAAACGTCACAAACTTAATAATCTGAATTTTTCTTACAATACAAGAAATAAGAGTAAACCTCGATCAAGACGATCGATCGGGATTTTATTAATACTATTCCCGATCTCACAGTCGTATATTACAGAATCTATTTATTTTTAATCAAGAGTTTGAAAAATATCCAATGGATTTATTGGTTTTTATTTAAAAATAACAAATAAATTAGACGTGGGTTTTCTGTTGAATTTTTTTTTTGTAAAAATCTCTTTAGAGCGTTTATATGAAAATAAGAATAAGACGTAAAGTATTTACTATTACTACTAATACGTAATTATTTTTTTCGACACTTAAATTAAAATAGTTCATTTAAAAGAAAATTGTGAAAAATATTCTACAGTAAGCCTGATTATTTTTAATCGAATTTATGACATTTATTAGTGAAATTTCAAGCAATTTATAAAGTATATATTCATTAAAATAAAACTATCTTATCCATTTGATTTACTAATTTTTTTAAATGAAATGAGGCGCTTAATATCAAAAACAGATATTCTAAAACCTGAGGTGAAGTATTTGATTTTCAAAATATTATTATAGCACATTATTATTTAATAAAATGATGAATGTAACCTATGTTTTTTAAGGGAAATATAAAATTGCTAAAGAACTATAAATTTCTCAGATCAAAGAGTTGATTGTTATTATAAGGTTACGTTGGAAATGTTAATGGAGTTTCAACTGTAATATTTTTCCTTAACAAAATTGTAAGCTAGTAATGGGACATTCTATAGATTATAAAAAAATGTCGACACATCGCAGTAATGGGGAACTGAACCTGCATATTGTAAGAGGTAATAATATTGAATGATGGTTAATTTGTACGCCTGGAGGCCTTCTGCTTATTATATTTATTTTATCATGCGCTAATGTTAGAAACGACAGTTATCAAGATTACGATCCAATGGAGATATCAATTATTTCGAGCTAGTCTACCAAAAATTAATTCATGCAACATATCATTACAGACCATCCGTTACATTTTCATCAAGGGCTTCTATACAATTAACATAATGTATGCGGTGGCGAATTCTAGAAACCGTTAAATTGATATTCGAACCGATAATTGAATATAAAACAAACAGCGGTGCTAGTTTTTTGGATCTCATTTACAAATTTGATTTCGAGAACAGGAAAGCGGGTATCATCGAGTATTAATTGAAATTAAATTTGATTGCACTTCCTCATTACCATTTAATGTTGGAAAAAATACAACACATCCGTTATTGGCTGCTAAACACTGTATTTGGTAAATAATAAGAAGAGATCAATAATCATATGTGTATGAGAATTGAATGGAATTTCGACTGGCCTCGATGTTAAATTAATATAATTAGACCTCCTCAAATACGGAAATGTGAAGTACCAACACTCTTCAAAATACAGGGCTAAGGTTTTTTTTTATGGAGCCAAACTAACAATTCATATGGGCGGATGAACCGCTTGAAAAAAAATCTTTAAAATTACGATTGAGGATTTTTTTTTAAATATAAGTTTAAATTTACCGCCAATCAGCTTATGACATGTCATATAATTATAATTGAATTTATTAAATTTAAAACATTTTATTACGGACAAACATAAATGTGTATTGTAATTTGTATTTATTTTTAATATAAGAATATTTTTTAGTATAAGAGGTGTTCAGGTTAAATTTACCCCCGAATATGTTTAAAACGGCTTGTGGAATAATTAATTTAAAGATTTTTTATCTCTAATAAATTTTTTTGTTATAATTATATTTAATAGTTTGGTAAAAACATATAGGAAACGATTACGGTTTACAAGACATTTTTATTTATTATACTAAAAAAAACGAGGCATCAGAAACCAGAAGAGCAAATTCAACAAGGTGTCAAATATATTTTTTAATATCAAAATTGAGTTTTTCATACAGATTGTAAAATAGTTTTTATTTTAGTTCCACGCAAAGAATCAGTGACAAATATTATATTATTAAATAAAATAAGATTAAATTGGCTTTATATATATATATATATATATATATATATATATATATATATATATGTATATATAATAATATAATAATATATATATATATATATATATATATATATATATAAAATTAAATTAAATAAAATACCTAATAATAAATTTGTTGACAATTTTTAAACTTAAAAAATGCCTTAGTTACGCGTTAAAAATACTCATTTTTTCGTTTTTATCATTAATTTAAATTATCATAAAAACAACCCAAGACTACATTTGTTTTGGGCTATTAGTACGTATTCGGTTAATTTATGCAAAGTATCCGATCTATTAATAAATTATCTGAAATGTATTCGTTACGGTCTTAAAGTAAAGAATGTCACATTTAATGCTCTTTTTTTTGAAGGCAGATTAACGAAGACCATGTTCATGATTTTCGTATTAAAAAATCTTAACGTCCGTTTTGTGTTATATAAAAATAGAAATGATCGTGTGAACCTTTAATGAAAATCTATTAATATATTCAATTATAAAATTTGCATAGTGGGCTGTGGATTATTCGTCACGTACTGTTCAATTAATCAATGATGCGATTCGTCACACTTTAAGCCTACACGGGGGTCTTTTGTATTTATAATAATATTTAAGATAAACGATGCCTCGGATAGAGACTTCACTCTATTATTATAATAAATACTGCAGCTAAAAACCAATTATAAAACGCCTTTATTAATTATTCCGCAAGTGGTACAAAACGGGTGTTTTGATCGTGAATTACGTTGAAAGTGATCGAAGAGATTATACCAAATTTAGATTTTAATAAAATCTGACCCACATTATTTCACCGTTTTTTTAAATTTTGATTATCCGCTAATGAAAAATCTTAATGTTAATATTTTTTTTCTTTCACTCTCATCAAGAATTTTTATTTATACAAAACATGGAGAAGTAAATTTCAGAGTAGTCATGGAGTCCCAGGCATACGTCACCGTAAAAACGATAGTAGAGTTACTTAGCTACACTTATGATCTGTTTTTTGTTAGTTAATGCCTCGTCTGAGCCTCGGGCGAGGCACAAATTAACAAAAAACCGATCAAAAATTACAGCAAAGCAACTCTATTACCGTCTTTACGGTGTACGTTTATGGCAACTAACGCCTAGGAATCACAAGCTTTGGTAAATACTAAAAATAATACCTTAAGTAGCAAAACATCAATTTAAATTGAAAATTATCCCAAATAACGAATAAATTAAAAATATTTCAAATAAAATAAATTGTTTCCAGGAAATGGAAGTTCATCTTACAAATTAAAATAACAATAAATGTTTTTTCTTATCGCTCAATTTAAATGTGGTTTTAACTTGGGGAAAATTTATTTAGGTTAAGTTTTAAATTATTCAGCCAACTTCAATTCAGAGGTTCAACTTTCAACTTCAATTTTTAAGATCCATTTTCCCAAATTTAATTGAAGAGTCAAAATAAATTATTCCATCTGAAAGTCGCAGAATTATAGCTACACATTTATTTTACGCCCCAAGGAGCAATTGTGAGAGGGTTTTTTTATACACAACAACGTGTTAATTAATTGTCTGTCGGTGATCTTAACTATTACTAGTTACACAGGTCACCAGGTTAATAATTTACCTTACAATACAGGAAATCAGAGTAAACCTGGATCGAGACGATCGATCGGGATTTTATTAATATTATTCCCGATCTCCCAGTCGTAATAACCGATCAAATATATTTTTTTTGGGATTTAAATTTATGACAACAATGTTATATTAACAAAACAATTACAAAATATAAAGCTTAAAAACTAAATAACAATTTGTTTGGGTAAAACCAAATTTGAGTTGAGTGGATTATTAGAAATTTTATTTTTAAAAATAATATCAGTTTTGGAAGTCCATTGGTAAAATGAACTTACGTTTCCTCGAGGCATATTAGGTTTTATTTACATGTCATATGATTGGGTTAGTCAATGAAATGTAGTTATGCTCGTAAATGTGACTGAATTTAGTATAAAAGAGATGTTAAAAAATGTCTGTTAAGTAGCTTGTAAGATGGCATAGCCTGTAGCATTATTATGGCGCATTCTAGGCGTTAAGTTAAGGCATCGGTATTTTTAAAGACACGCACCTTTTAGTGCGTATAGCAAAAGCCTGTTCCTGCTTTATACTCGTAGTATAGA
>JAGTTH010000081.1:0-80865 GCA_022606485.1 Agraylea sexmaculata | reverse complement strand
TATATATATATAGAGTATCACTTCTCGGAAACTAAGCCTTATAAAAATTCAAATAAATAACTAATACAAATGTTATAAAGCCTGTTTAAAATATAATAAAATAGATTGTTGAAATTATCTATTTATTTTAGTGTAGGTAAAAAGTTTCGCAATAAAATACGGTTTAAAATACCTCGTTCAAATATTGAATTCGGATTTTTATGGCAACGTCAAAGGATATGTGTATTCAAACATGGTTATTTCAATGTTAACTTAAAGCAAAGGTCGTGATGGTTTCATTTGATCAACATTTATATCATCCTCAAAAGATGCGAACACGGAAACAGTATAATGAAAAATATTTATTTTCTAATGAATAGATATTTTATAACCATAGTTTTATGAATTAGTTTGTTCAATTTTACAAAAATAAAATATTCAAATCATTAAGAGATATGTGTATTTGTAAAAATTGTAATTGTTTAAGTGTATATGTGTATTGTGAAAATTAATTAATTCCAAAATTGGGAAAGCAAAACGTTTACGTGAATTATTTTTTCATTAAGTTCGCGTATCTCACGTGAATATTATTTTACGCTTGTCTGTTTGTTTGTTTGCTCGTATATTGAAAAGAACCTTGAGTGGTAGAGAAGGTTGTCTAGTTTATGCTTATTTACTTGTTGCAAAGCCTGCAAAATATACCAAACTTTTTTGTTTGTCTTGAAAAGCCAGACTAGACTTCAGGTCATCCTACAAAATATGCATTGCACTGTGTTAAAAAAAAACTCAGACCAAACGATAAAACCCTGAATTAAAACCACACTATGGTTTTCGTTTAAAGTGTACTTTTTACTATTCATTTATTCAAAAACACATTTAAATACAATTTATTGAAATACTGACTGAACTGGATAAGGACTGGGCACTCATAAGTTAATATTAAGAATTTTAAGACCAAACGTTTAATTTCAATATTGTACGTGTTAGTTTCTTTGATGTGAACTTTACTGTGTAGTTTGGAAGAACGTCTGCAATTGTGCAAAAGTTTGAATTATTTCTTGCAAGTGCGTTTATATTCCCAAGTTTTATTTATCTAAAATATTATAATTTCATCTATCCTTTGTTAAATACCTTCTTAATTAAAAAAAAGAGTTTAATCACACATTTTTTTTCACGAATGAACACGTTATTGTGTTTTTAGTAGTAATTTTGAAAATACTTCTTAAAAAGCCGCTCGGAGCGTATGTGTATAAATAAATAAAACATAAATGAATAAATAATAAATAAATTAAAAAATGTGTAGGATCAGTAGAATGTAATATTATTTATAATTACCAACAGAGCAACATTTCGTATTTTTATGAACATCACAATACATTTATTCCAGGACGATAAGTCGTATTTTTACTTTTTAATCCTATTTACAATTGTAATAATATAAAAATTTATTTGGTCAGTATTTGAACCATGCACCTCTATGTTTATAAAAAAGGAAATAAATACAGAAATAAAGTTAAAATTTATTAGATAGATAATTTTGTAGTGCGATAAATATAATAGAAAGTATTAAGTGGTAATTGTTCCCCGGTTGCTCATCTCATTCATTCATGTTTTATGGACTTGTCTTACAACCTAACAACTGTCCTAATTAGTTCTTTTATTTATATCATACAAAAAATAACCAACTCTAACTATCCTCTAATAGTATCCATAAAAACGTGTGATTTTAACTCATGGCATAATTAATTTAAGTACTCAAACTCTTTCAAGCAATTCAATCTAGATGACTGTTGGTATAATTAGAATGAAATCGAAACCAATTAGTGAATTCAGCCAATCAAATTCCAAAAGAGAAAACAGAGGAAAAATAATTGATTTCATCGACAAATTACCCCTCGACCTTACAGAGATACAGATCTTAAAATATTTTGAAGATTCTCCTCAGAATATCAATGTTGTGTGTATATTTTGGCGATGAAAGTATGTTTATTTAAGAGTTTCATGTTGAACCAGTTTTCTTTGCAAGCAAAATAAATTACAGCCACATTCATTTTCTACTTCAAAATTAAATCATCATTAAATGTTAACGTTACAGTAATTATTTTTCACCTTTTAAAATTGTGCAGTTCTTAAGATCATATTATCCATCTTTGCAAATTAACACATAAATTACTTATTAACTTTAATCCATATGGGGGTAAGAATAATGATACCTTTGCTAAAAATAAATTATGTTGAAATATGAATACATATAATTTATCTCATTAAATACAATGCGTAATAGATAAGACGCGTGACTATAAAAACTATGGTTATGGGTTCAAATCCCGCTTAAGATATTTTTTTAAAAAATTATTTGATAAGGTTCACTCTAATTTCCTGTATTGTAAGGTAAATACTGATTATTAAGTCAGTGACCTGTGTAACTAGAAATAGTTAAGATCACCGACAGAAAAAGAATTAACACATTGTTGTGTATAAAAAACACTCTTAAAAAAGCTCCATTAGATATGTAAGTTTTCTGGTATTCCAGAGAACTATTTTAATAATAAAAAATGCGGCGCAATAATACGCATATTATATCGAGGGTATACTGCTAAAATTCACTAAGTCATGTTTTGACGATTTTGAGTTAGGGATGTATTTGTATATGTTTTTATTACTTTATCTACTGCCAAAACGCACTTAGTCGTATCATCAATATTTCAAGAGAAAAAAAATTAACTCAATTAAGTCAATTTTACATTTTTCTGTTAGTTAATTAGTTTTGGTAGTTAAAATAGAGTTTTTAAAAAAAATAAAAGAAGTCATTGACTTATACCACATTGTAAATTATTCAAATATATACAATAAATTTATAGTTCTGTTAAGATTGACTTTTTTTCTCTAATTCGTCGTTATCTCAAAACTATGAAATATGGTGTGCATTTTGACAGTATACCCTCGATATGTATTTTATGTAAAGACTTTTATTATCATACTAAATTAATAGGGTTCAATAATACGATTAAAATAGAAAACTCACATTAGTTTTTGTACAGAGAAACTTTTATATAACTTTTATCAATGCACCATGATGAGAATATTATTGTAGAAAATAAAAAAAACGCATTTTCATTTATAATTAATCAACCTTATTCTGCGAAAGATTTTTTTTTGAATAAATAAAAAAGTTTTGAAAGTGACTATAAACTTATTTAAAACATTAATATATCATTTATTTTTCTATTAAACATATAAATATTACGAGATTTTTATTATTTTAATTGACAGAAATGTTCTAAAAATATATAGTGGCCGATGAATCCATACAAAAGAGTTTTTTGTAGTATCCGGTAGATTTTTGTAGGTTTTTAAAAAAAACATAAAGCCTTTCTAGAAACTCGATTGGGATGTATGACCAATTTTTGATGCATTGCAGATGTGTGATGAATGTGATGATGATGATGAGAGCGGCCGATGATGACGGCCAGCCTAGCATATTGATTCAGAGGCGCACACTTAGTTCCTCTCCAACATTGTATGAAGAAGGGCCAGGAAAGTAGGAGTCCAGGGGTGGGCCTTCGAGGTGGTGGAGGGAGTCCAGGGACGATACCTGGGGGCGGAGGGGACAAGGGCGGCAGCCCTCTTCTAGCCCAGTCGCGCTACCGTCACCATCCAGAGCAGTCGTATCACATCCATGTGCTCCCTAAATCCAGGATTTTGGATTAAGACCCACACCTACACTTCACTAGATTAGCCTCAGCCCTACACGGTGAGACCATCCCCAATTATAACTATCAATTAAAATTATATTGATCAACCCCCTCACAGGCAAACTTGCTGGGGATGACTTTCACTTGTTGAATTCGTCACCGCTAAACTTTTACGTACAATTTAGACACACAAATTTATCACATATATTATTTGATAAGTTTAAATCATATATAAATTTTCAGACAGAAAACTAAAATTCTCGAATATATAAAAAATGTACGGAGTTCTTCAAAGTCAAGGATTTTACATTAGAATCCTTATAAAGTTGGCTGATATGTAATCAGTTCAAATTCATATCCCAATCTGCTCATTTCAGTTTAAAAAAATTAAGCTTCAAACATTGATTTGACTTATAAAAAATATAGTCAAAATTCAACAAACGTACAAATAGTAACCCCTTTTCAACGAAAAAAATATATTATACCATTAGTAAAAAAATTATCATCAAAATTTTAAAATTACCTGCACCGTAAATAATTAAAGTCGGTATTTGTGGTTTTCAATGTGCTCGAGTAAATGGTTTTTTTTGAAAATATATATATATACATATATATATATATGAGTGAGAAAGAGTATAGGCAGAAAGAGTATATATATATATATATATATATATATATATATATATATATATATATATATATATATATATATATATATATATATATATATATATATATATAAATTCCTTGTATGTGTTTGTTGAATCGACAATAGATAACTTTAAACATATAAATACACCTCAATTCGTAGTTTGAGTGTCAATATCTGACGATATATAACTTTTCGAATAGTCTATATTATATGTATGAGGGTTTTTTGCGAACTTCCAACAAACGGATTGTTTATTCTTTTCATTGTTTTTTCATTCGACAGAAGCCATCCATTTCTGTTCACATATTAATATGAATCTCGTAAAACAAAAATAATCGGTTAGGAAACCCATGATTTTCGTGGGAAGTTGGCAGAGCGAGGAAAAAGACGAGTTTTTTAGCTTTTATACTGAGACGTGATTTAGAGAAAGGGTCGGTACTGAATCAGTTGAAAAGTAGTAAAAAGCCAATAAACACTACGAATAATCGTTTTTACATAAACTCCAATATAATCTCGCCTATAAATTAGGCACTTGGACCACGAGTTGAATATAAATTAGTACTGCCCATGGATGTTTTATTGTTCTCGAGTATAATTTTTGAAATTGTTAGTTGCACTTCTTATCAAAGGTGTAAGGGGATGATTTAGTATTTCATTAATAATAAGAAGTAGGGTGTTGTGATAAAAGCCTAATAAAGACACATCACCCCTTGAACAATATTGAAACCTCCCGCAGAGACATCAATGTTCCACACAGATTAAACCAAAACCATCACTCCTAACAATTTATTAAATAATCTGTATTTGACTCAAACTACTCAATTACTAAGATTCTGTCTAGCTTGCAGATCTACGTGAATTGAATTGAAATTAAAAGTTGGAGAGGTGTTACGGATTTGTCGGTGTAAAAAAGATTATCCTTAACAAGGCAATCTAAAGTTATTCATTCGTTAATGGTAAAGTAACTGTGATAATATTTTCCATTCCGGGAAACCTCATTTCGGTTCGCTTAATACTTTTACCCTGCTTCCTGATTAAAAGAGTTGCAAAGTCAGTTTCCGTACACTAATTTTTAAATGATACAATCTTGACACCCATAATTGTAATATTTAACTGAAGATCATCCCACGCCTAATAAATAATCCAATCAATCCGATGAGGTGTTAGCCAGTGTAATTAAGTAGCATTCTCAAACGATGTAATTAATGAATGGTTTGGGTGATGATCGTGTACCAAATCTGTTATATGAACCTTAATTGATTGAAATGGAAACATGCTTTGAGATGTGTTCATATTACTCACATGAATTATACAGCCTGAAATAAGCCTTCGTATTTAATTAAAATGATCCATCTATTCAATGTATCTCGAATTGGTTATATTGTACATATTTTCGTGAAAATCTGTACGTGTATTTAACCTACATATGAAGGTATATAATCAAAGGTAATTAATAAAGTCAGTGGGCTTTTTTTGTAATTAAAATGATTAAGGTTTATACCACGATTATTTAAATATTTTTATTATTAATCCTTTTCATTTAAATTTTGATTCGGAGGATTAGATATGATTAGGAGAATTAATATATTAGTGTAATAAGAGTGTGTGCGTGCGGTGCGTATGCTTGTACACCAACACTACCAAGCTCTAGTCTATTCATACACGCACCAATAAAACAAGCTCTAGCACGACTCATTAACACACTTTAATTACAATATTATATTGAATACGGCCGATTGTCTTCCATTTTCCATTATAATAAGGTATACCTACTGATTATATTATATTAGGGAAATCGATGATTTTTTTTTGCTTCCTTTAGATATTTATAAATTGCTAATAAACGAAGCAAAAGCTGTTTTTTTTTATATTGGTATATTTTTATAAAGATTTTAATAATTGTGTCAAAAAAATGATATATTTTCTACCAGTTCTCATAAATATTAAATCAAAAATTATTATTACTCGTTGTAGGAATATAATTTGATGGATAAAAAATATTCAAAATGAGTATTATTTGTATTCCTTGCATATTTACTTCCCTCTTCTTAAAAATTATTAAAAATTAAATTAAATTTTTTTTTTTTTATTCTTACATTGAAGGAAGACGTAATAAATGAATTATATTTGATTCCCCGTAAGAAGATTTCAAATAAATACGATCACTTTGGAAATAGGCTATATAGAAAATGCAACAGTTGAGGGGTGAATCTTGTTGTCTAACATATGTTTTCTAAGATACGTAAAAGAAGTATAAAGATATTGTTCAACAGGTAGACTAAAAGGGGGTGGTTCTACCCTGCATTCCACCACCTTATAAAGTACATTCACCACTTCCACCCCTCGACTGCATCCGAATTCCTCTTATCCACCATTTGTAAATATCGCAGCTTTGGAATTCACAGCCTTGCACACTTTATTCGCTCTTCTTACACACCACCTAACTTTAATCAAAATCTGTTTTCGCAATAGCTTTACCTGCTAAATTACTGAAATTTTCAGACCATCATAGGAATTTTGAATAGGGTGAAATATTTTTAATTTGCTTACAGAAGAACCAAATTAAAAATTTCATACCGCCCCGGTAGCACGAGTGATTTTAAATAGTATTTTTAATCAATCAATACATTATTACAATAAAAATAAAATACTTTATAATCCACTTTTGGATTATGGAATTTAAGAGTCAATCAAGAATATTGAGATTATTCATTTTACACATTCAACCAATGTCGTAGACTCATTATAATGCATTCCATTGAGTAAATGAATTAAATATAGTAAGATGGTTTCCCAGACCACCACACAGCGATGAATCTACCAACTAGATCTACCAAAAAAGCAGATAACTATTTATTCAAATAACATGTCAGTTAGGAAACCTTTGGAAAAATATTCACTCTCTGACTGATGAACTAATCAACCAAATACTGTAATTAAAATTCAGTACAAATTTAATTTTTATGACAAGAACCACGTTTTTATTTATTTCCATATAAATGCTTTATATAGAAAAGCTTTAAGAGCTTTTTTTACAGACAAGATAACAATACAAACAACAATAATAAAAAAGGTTAAAAACAAAAATTAAAAGTACATACAAATGAAAAGGATATAAAAATAATATTTAAAAAATGTATGCATACATTCTTATGTATATAAAATAAAATAAATTAAGGTATATGAAGCAATCAATTATATGTTACTATACATATAAAGTCGTTCCTAAACAAGCCCTATAGGTGGCAGAATTGGTGAAAAAGAGTTCACCCAAGTGCGCAAACTCGTTTTTGGAATTTCTATAAAATTGATTTATGGTGGTATTTACGTGATAAAAAAATCCTTATCTGCGTAATAATAAAAATTTGCATTTATTAAAATAATAGTAATAAAATCCCGATCGATCGTCCCGTTTCAGGTTTACTATGATCATGTGGATTGTAAAGTGAATACGAAGGCGATTATCAGAGCCGCCCTGTCGGTGACCTTGTATAGGTGTTGTAAGTTATACAATTTTGAAAATTTTAATAAAAATGCATAGCAAGAATACAAAAATATATAAATAAAAATATGTTACTTCAAAATATATAATATTAATTTTATTGTTTTCAGATTTAAAAAAATCAAGGCTTGCAGAAATCCGTTTAACGGACGGGCATGTAAGTATTGAATAGTTTTCCATCATCGTACCTAATATTGGGGGTTTTCCCCTTTTATATATAATATAAAAGAAGCATGTCACTTTATTCAATTTTACCACATATACTTTATAAATATACGAGGAAGGTATATTGTGTATGTCACGTGTGGTTTGTCAATTTACATGGTAGATAAATGACTAGAGTCATTGCTTACCTGTTTTGTTCCTTGTTCTTTCCCACACTTTCTCAAACTATAAATATATACAGAATTGTTATGAAACCTTTTCTGTTTATTAAAAATTCGCCAAAACTTTTCCGTTTTGTAAATGTTGAAGTCGTTCAGTAATAAATTACGATCACCGCCCATTAAGTGCTATGAAATTTTAATTCACTACTCAAAGTGCTTGAAATGCTGTCGGTAAACTGAATCAATTAAATTTTGGTGAAATATTCAAAGCGGGATAGAGTTTACAGAACGAAATTAAATACTGGTTTATGATATAAGAATTAAATAATATATCACACGTTTTTTCCGCTATTCGTGTAATTAAATTCAAATTTTTTAGATAGTAAAACATCCTATCGTTTCCAAAATGCGTACCCAATAAATGTGATATCAGAAATTTACGCTTGCTACGCGACTACGACATGATTACTACGAAATGCTACGATTTTACAATATAATAGGAAATTATACAGGAGCCAATAAAGCCTTAGGACGATTTAATAAATCTCACTTTCATATTATGATCGCTCCGATAAACCTTTTTGCATCTGTTTTGCAATACATTTGTATATTCATTCATTCGAATTTGATACATCGATATTAAATCCTTCGATATAGCAGCCGCTTTAACATACGATTATGTTTTTATTCAACAAACGTTTCCATTGAATTAAAATATATACATTTGAGCCTTCTTTATATATCAGGAGAAAATATCTGCATAATAAAATAATAAATAAGAAATTCCAAGGAAAAGAAATTTTAATAACAATTTATTATTCTCAGAATTTGAAGCACATATAAATATGCATTAAATTCTGAGAAAAAACTTTCTTCATTTCTTCATAAAATTAAATGTAAGAAGTATTAATTTGATGAATCAAAATTGAACATGTCACAATGATTAATTCAAATAATGTTAACGTTATCCCGTCGTATATTTTAGTCGTGAATAAATTGGAATATTTTTACTAAAATCCAAAAGAGGACCCAATAAAGATTGATGTGTGGATTTTATTTCTTCATAAATTAAAAATAGAAATATATCGTATTTTTTAATAAAGTAAAAGTTGATTTCTTCTTAAACAATGGATCTTGGAAGATTAATAACTGACGGAGGTCAAGTCCTAATCATCACAATATAACGTTTTCAATTTTGTAGAACTCTAAGAGATTGAATGAACCATCCGATTGAATACAACGTTTCATTTCAATGAAAATCAGCATCCGGAAAAACGATTCAATAGGAAAAGTAAAAATTCTTCGAAGCGTTTCGAACTGACTGACTGATTAATTTATGTCGTACAATAGATAAAATACAAAAGACAAAACGATTGATTCCTTCTTCTAATTAAAATACTATCTAATAAAAATTAATTCAACCCCATCCTCCGGCTCTTTCTAAGATTTATTTTTCTAACACGTGTCGTGGGAAAAATCATGAATTATTTGATATTATTCACACATTCTCACGTAAAAAGTTTACACTAAAAATGCTCCTTGACTAATAATCGTGGTAAAATAAAATATAGTTTTTTTAGGAAGCTTGTACTATTTTGATTAGATGTTTATCTCAAGGCGAATAAGATATTTACCCATATTTTTAATCGACGGAGAAGTGTTTTATTCAAGGTACATGTTATAAGTATATAAACAGTACCCTGATTTTTACGTAAAAATATGGATTATTAATACAAAAATTTATCTACCAATTGACAATTTTCAACATGCCATGTGATATGTAATATATTATTAAATGAGTAAAACTGCATAATTTTTGATAATTTTCTGTTTTTTTTCCGGTAAGATTTACATATATGCGATGGATAATAATCTTTCGTTAGGTGTATTTCAAAATATACTAAATTCTTACGGGTTTTAAATAATATAGAACATGCAACGAACTCTATATTATCTTAAAGAAAATATTCGCCAAACTATCACGAATCTACCTGAATTGAAGATCTTAAAATATTTGAGAAAAACCAGGTAGTTCAGTATATTAACAATGGGGGACACCATTTGGCCAATGTAATATTTAAACACGAATATTATTTTTAATAGCTTTTAAAAAATATAGTTTTTCTGCCCCTTACTGTATTTTGATACTTTTATAACCAAATACATATTCCATGTCTGATGTAAGATGATTTTCGTTTTGTACAAAAATATGCTCCATTTGAATATATTTTCATAGAAGTAATAATAATTCAGCAGACCTGTTATTTCAAAGTCGAATACATAATATTCTATTATAGATTCGATGTCGTCCGTTTGTCCAAATCCAAATCAAAGAGACTTTTGCTTTTGACATTTCAGACACAAACTTTCTTTGACTGAAGACAAATTGTATATAATATGCGTATAGTATGTGTGTGTGTGTGATAGACATCAAAACTCTGCTAATTAAATCCTATTTGAAAGAGCCTCGCATGTTGTTTGATATATTATTAATTAATTAGCCGCTTTAACAATATTCTTTTTACCAGTTAAATGTAGTAACTTCTATTTATATTCGGCGTAGCTCGTAGTCTTTGACGATAACTACGCTCACGTAGCGCTCAATACAGCACTTCGATCAATGGTACATATTTTATCGTGTGTATACATTATCGTGTGACATATTTATTAATGTTTTGTCTGATCAAATGGGACCGGGTGACGTGTTAATGTCTACGTAATATATCAACCAAGAATTCACGAAACACATGATATTGGTATCTTCGCATAATGTACCCACATACATAATGTTATTGATTTTCAACGTAGCCAATGGCGGAGACTGTTATTAAAGGCAATTTATCGTAGAACATATTCATTTTATCATAATACTACAAAATAACATGTTGCTTGCTTAATGATATGATCGAACAAAACCACCATTCACTAATCAAATCGAATAATATGAAAATTGTGTCGAACAAATGTTGAATGCATTATGAATGTTACATCGGGAATGATTCAATATTTATTTTCATTTATACGCGAGGGCATAAAACATCACCAGTATGTGACCAATAAAGGAGCACAATTCATAATAATATTATATGTAATTTGTAGATTTAATGATATATTTGTATGGATTAATACGATAGAAACATTTTGTGAATTAGCATTTAATGCACAGATACGATATACATATAAATTAACTTAATTGGTTCAATAGTGAATATTAATTGAAGTATTCGATGTTAAATTTGGTATAATCAATTATATTATATTGAGGAATGTACTGCAATGTGGTTTGCATTGATAATCTATTATATTATAGTTTTCAAATTATTAATAAATATTTTTTAAAGTCAGCGTTTTACACCTGTAATTTTATTTTCTACACAAGATATCCTGCTATATTTATTTATAAAAATAAAACCTTTAAAAAAACTGATTATACCTAATACCCAAAGCTTACTCTGATATCCTGGATTGTAAGATAAATACTCGGGCGATTATTAAATCGGGCAGAGCTGCTCTGTAGGTGACCCTTGTAACTAGTAATAGTTAGGTTTATCAATAGATAATGAATTAACACGATGAAGGTTATTCTAAGAAGAAATTTTGTAAAAACTTTCTCAAAAGTCTCTCAAAGTGTATGTAAATTAGTAAAAGTATCCGTGGAAAATAAAATTAATACTGTAATAATAAAAGTTTATATTTGGCAGATTTTATTTTGTACAAAATAAAATTATAAAAATACTCCCAAATAAGACCCAGTATATTGGCCTTGTTCAGTAAAGTGTTCTTTTCAATTTATCATAGGTTTATTGATTCATTTACCAGAACCAGGCGGTTATCTTTATTACGATAACATTGCTATGATAAAGCTATTGACGAGGTACGGAATTGCATTGACAGAAATGTAATATTCCCATTGAATCACAGGTAAATATTTTAATATGTGTGTTAGTTATTAAGGCTAATTCTTTATGCTTAAAATTAAACACTCTGAGTAGAAAGGGATTTTGGGTTTACGACCTATATTACACATGAATGGACACTAAAGGATGATTCTCCTTTCTGTGTCACTTTAGGTTTGTTTTCATTTTGAAAACACATACAAATCCTGACATAGATTATTCTTGTCCTACCTTTGAATACTATTAAATTAAACATAAAATCAGTACATTTTATGATAAATAATAACTAAACCTTATTTTGATCTTGATAACTTAACTACATAACTAATATCCAAATCGAACGTTATATAATTACGATTCACAAAACCCGAGTATTTAATATCGACGTTATCGAATATATTGTAGATTTTCGACTAGGTTATATTATTTTATCACATTCATTATTAAGTGTTACTTATGAATATTTGGTATTTTTTATATTTTAAATATATTACATATACACATTGAAATACTAATACCTCATTACACGACACATCTGGTGCGGAAATTGAACCCGTGTTTCTTGGATATCGATCAAGTGTTCTTACCACTAAGCTAACAAATTAAACAGTAATTCAAAATTACTTATCATTTAATACAGAAAGACATGGGTTCAATTCCCGCACCAGGTGTGTGGTATAATAGGATATTTCAATTGAATACACTTCAATTCAATTTATTCTAATTGTGTTCTAATTGGGTTTGCGATTGGAAATACGAAATATTAACAGTTCATATACATATTGATTATATTAGAAAATATTTGTTATTAAATTAATCCGTAGTCTTACCAAAACGACAGTATCCACTAAAAATGGAAATTGGAATCGTTAACACTTTTTTCATGTAGATTTTTCATTCGGCTTGAAGAATAAAGGATACAAATTCGGAATCCGAATCAGAAAAAATCGTTGTATTGTGTCGCCTTGGGCATACAAGAGACCTAATAGAAATAAAGTAACACAGAACTGTACGCGAACCGAATATTGAACACTGTTCCGATAAAAATATATTTACAAGCCACCAAATGACATTAGTCTGAGACTGTCTATAAGTAATGGAATAAATGTATTTGTGTCCAAAATTGTAGTCTTCGTGGACAAGTAGGTACATGTTGTGTTGCATATTTTATATGAGTCCGGTGAAGCGGCAAAAACCAAAGTCGGCTATTCAGCCCAAACGGATTTATAAAGGTAGAAAGCTTTTACTATTATACCTTTTGACTCACTGAAAAGTTTACCACGTTATATATTATTATTTACCTACTCGTGTCGTCCGGAATTTATGCTGAAAGGACTGAAAATGAAAAATGTTTTTTTTTGATCCGTACTCTATTTTCTGTGGATTTTTAATACGAATCAAAGATCGTGATATTTGATATAGTATATAGATTTGTAGTATTATGATTATGTGTGTTATGGATGGATTTTTTTAAATTTTTATTAATTAAATATTCGAGAGTCTCGAAATAAATTGCTCAAAATACAGATCGACTCAAAAGCAGAAAAACGAAGATACATCTTCATTACAATAATTATTTTTAACATCAAAATCAAGGCCTATCCAATTCATTTACGATATTTTCAAATATAACAGCTTAAATTTCAGAAAGTTAGTTATAAGCAACATTTGAAAAAAAACTAGATTTGGGAGCTTTTGATTTTGAGACCCTCATTTTTATAACTTAATTTTATATTGACATTTCTACATTATGACGTATAAATGAACTTTAAAAAAAATTACGTTAAAATATAAAATCCATTATGATATTTTTTAAACTTTTAATCGTCTTTATAATAGAGAGATTAAGAGAAATTAATTGAATAGAAGTGTGTGCGTGCGGTGCACATGCGTGTAGACTAATACTACCAAGCTCTAGCCTATTCGTACACACACCATCTAGCACGACTCACCAACACACTATTATATTGAATATATCGTAAAATTTACTTTAATGACACATGTACTAATTAGAAAACACGGGTATTAAAAATAATATTAAAAGGTTAAATTCAAAAAGACAACAGAAGATTATAAAAAGATCATTTTTTGTACAACTTTTTAGTCTGGGGCTTTTTTACCTACCTTAACAACTGTCATTATTTATAAAAAATCTAAATTATATATCATAAATCCATCTGTCTTTAGTTGCAATATATGAATATAAAATTTTTTGTTGCAACATATTAAATTTAAAAATTAATCTAATTTTTTTTTAAGTCAAAGCACTTAATAAAGAACACGTGTGTTTATTCCAATTTCATATTGTATTGGTGTGAATAGATGTATCATTTCGTTGTATAAAAAAATGTAGTTACGTATTGTGTGACGATGTAGTATCGAGTTACTTTACACAAGGAAAAGCGTTTCGACGACATTTTTATTGAGACAAGACGAGACATTAGGTATATACATATGTATCCATATGAAGTTAGGCTTTACTTGCCGTTTAGTATACAACTATTGTGTTTCAGAAAGGCTTTGTTTAGATTTATGAACACCAAACAACAGCCTTTTGCGTGTTTCACCAAACAACGGACATCGCTTTTATAACAAACAATAACATTTTTCTCTGATTACACCGACTCTCACAATTGGATCAATTTTCTTTGAAAATACAGAATTTGAGAAGATTTTAATGTGTGTGTGATCATTTATATTAGATTAGGTTTGGTTATTGCTAATAATCTTTGAAATGCTGGAGTCATCTTTGTACATACAACGGGTATAAGGATGATACAGATTTGCGTTTAAATAAATGAAAATAGTTTATGGTATCTCAAAAAGATTAAAAAAAAAACATTTTCAAAATTATTATTAATATAAAAATATAAAATAAGACTACGGATTTGACGGCAACCATATTTATTTCCACTTATAATGCTTCACTTCAAATTAAACATTTTTTGTATCAAATTCAATCATTTTTATTTTGGAGTGAAAAAATACAACCCATCATCTTTGCTTATTAGATTAAAATAAAATTTAATTTTTAGAGATCATGACAAAAAAATCTTTAAGTGAAGTATTATGTAAAAAGCCGCTATTATATATTCCATGTTTATCCGAAAAAACTTGCATGATTCTGAAAAATTATTTAATTAATATAATTTTTGAAGAGCATCTGGTTGTAAAACAATCGAATTGAATTATTATTTAATTAATTCACTCTATTAAAGGGAAAGATTAATTCCACAAATTATTAGAGATCCATCAAATTTATTAAGAGCAATAATTCATTCTAATAAAGAGGGTGTAAATGAAGTTCAATACTTAAGATCGCTCCCATAATATTGTGATAATGGCAGGCAAGACTGAAATTATTGCCGATGGATGTTTGAAAACAATTTAATTAATATAAGGCCTTCATCTTTTGTCGAAGTAATATTGTTAAAGTTAGTCATGGCCGTGTTTTCTTGAAACGCCAACATCTGGTGCACACCGCAAGTATAATTTTCACTGAAATTCTCTCTTTATATTAATAAAGGAGATATTTTGCCTTTAGTCCTTTTGTGCTTCTTTTAAATATGTATTCACCTGCCTTTTTCGTTTCATCGTCAATGCGCTTTACACGGTCCTTTTTCTTCATTCTCAAAGGACGAAGTGTACTTGCTTTTCTACTAAAAGCGTGAATCTTGAGATTACGACATCTTTGGCTTCACTGTTCTTTTTCAATCCTCTGTATCTGTATTAAAGGATGTTAAATTTAATCTTTTTACATGGAAATCATTCAGAAAGGGACCCTGATGTTTGTTTAAAAATATAATGCTGAATAAAATAATATCTAACTCCTTAAAATATTAAATTACATTGTGAGTCCTACACGTTTCTTTGGGCGAAAATGTTAAAATGTTAATCTTTAAAGAATATCTTTTATGATTAAATTAAGTTTTCCAATAAAATGTCATTGTTGCAAATTAAAATATCATACATTTTACGATTAAAGTTAGACTCACATAAAAATAAAAATGTTAAAACTTGCCGAGGGAGAACTTTTTGAATGTGTAGTGTAATTGCTTCTGAAATCTTCTTGAATAGCAGCTTGTAGAAGAACATCATTAATCATTCTTAAGATTTTCATTCTTTCAAGTGCTTTTTCATGAATATAAGAACACTATTTATTTACTAAATTTAATATAGCAAATTGACTTTGAAATAATATACGACTCTACTATATTTTGTGGTAATCTACAATCGATATAAGTACAAATTATTAAATTATTAATCAAATACAAATAAAAATGAATTCATTTATTTTAATGGCTAGTAGTGAGTGAAAATCCCTTGTCACCTTTATATTATCAGATCAAATTAATTACTATGGTTGATTAGACTCTTTTTATTTTTTTTTAAAAAACACATTTATATTTTTATCATAAGTAAAATAATAGAAAAAAATGTGGGGAAATACGGACATAAATAGTTAGGTGTTTGAAAGATTGACCGAATGAAAAATCACAAGATTGTTTATTGCCTATTAAATTTAACTCAATTTGAATATTTAGGTAAGTTTTTTTTTTATTCAAATAAACTCAGTGTAAATAGAGACGAGGACTAAATAAAAGTTTCGAGGGCATCAGTATCCGGGGCCTCTGTGAAAAATTCAACATTTTTTTACCCCACTTTTGCTGATACATTATTCAAATATTTGCGCGTCAAATTTTCTAGTAGGTATTTGGTATTTCGGCAATATATTTTTTTCAACCTTCGTTATTTTATTTTTAATGTATAAACGGCGAATCCATCTCAAATATGTATGGCTTTGATTGACGAGTCCCAATCGGATTTAATATATACTGGAACATATATTTCATAAGAAATGTATTATATATAATTATATACTTCATGATTGCCTCAATGGAAGCTTTCAAAAATGGATTCTTAATTATATTATTAAAATGAGTATGTACATACTTTGAAACGTATTCAGATGATGAGATTTGAGAAGATCGATCGTTTGGAATTTAAAAAGGTTTATTTGAATCATTCTTTGGTGTAAATGTCAAAATCTATCTAAGTACGAAGTTTGTAATCAATAATTCAATATTATATCTCCCCATTTGTAGACACCGAATTATTCTTAGAAGCCGTAACAAACTTTCCACCTATTATAGTAAAAGAGTGTCTTCTAAAGAGGGCATAGAATATTTATGGGAAAAGTGTGTAAAATGAAAGCAACTCGATACTCTTTCTCTACTCAGCTGTCAGATAATTTATGTTAAACTTGTTTTGTAAAATCCCCAGGTGATTCCCCCTGTTTCACAATAGACACAAGCACCTTTCGTACAAAAAACACATATTATTTGCTTTGCATAACTGAAGAAAAGCGACACTGTAACCGAATATTCAGAGCGTCCTCCGTGAAATTGAATGAGCATTCTCAAAAATTCAACCACGTGGCGAATTGTAATGGAAAATTTTCAAACAAAAATTTTACCTTTACTTATAATCATCACGACTTTGGTACTTAAATATTACATCTCATATCTGTCCTTCTAACTCTTTGGGAATTGTCCCGAGTGACGCTTTACGAAAATATTGACTTTTCCGGGTAAACGTGTACGATTAATAAACAATTGGTTTCTGTAAATTCATCCCTTTAATATTTGTTTTAGAATTTGATATTTTTATAAGAAAATAAAATTACTAATTTTAATGTTGCTTCAGAATAGTTATTATTTTATTATTTTTATTCCTAATTAGGACAGAAAACAATAAAATTGATATTTTGTTAAAAACTACTTACTCCTAATTATTAACAATGATTAAAAATTCACCCATAGATACAACAACCATAGTAATATTAAGATTTGGAAATAAAGATGAAATAAACCCAAATCGTGTAATTGTATAATAATACTCAAGAAAAAATCATTGTATTCATCACCTTTTATTTGAACCAAGATTTACAACATTTGTTTCGTGGAATTTCATTTTATTAGATTTAAAAATAATCAAAATTAAAGCTTTCACTTTTAAAATCTTTCAAAATTTCAATAAATTGCAGAATAACCTACAGTACAATTTGAGTAAACCAAAATATCCTGCTTAATTTTTAAAATAATATTAATATATTTGTAACAATATTAGATAATTTAGCATATTATATTAATTATGTAATTATGGTTATTTTACATCAATTCCATATACATAGTTAATTTGAATTAGGCAGGTATTACACAGGGGGTGTATTTAGACAATTATAAATTAGTTGAAGAGGGTTAGTTTGTTACATGCGGTTATTCTACAGACCATTTAATTTACCTAAAATATATTAAACACTCCATTAAACATAATATTTATTATAAACGAGAAGATATTCAATCTAAAAAACAGGTATCGAAGATATCGATTACAGCAAAATTTTGATTTCATTATAATTCAAAACACTCCCCTGAAACAGAAGCGCTTCACAATCTAATTGAATATCAAAGGAAAAATATTTTTATTAAATAAACCAATTTTATATTTTCAACGTCTCAGGTATATAAATTCAAGTGATGATATATGTATGTTCAGATATCAAACGATCAATTATGTGAGATTGTGAATGCAGCATGAAAAATATTATTAGTTTTAAAAAAATATAAAAAGAATCGCGAAATTTCAGCACCGCTACGAAAAGACAGCTGCGTCTTGAATACTAATATTCAACAAGCTTAAATATGTACCAGAGGAAAACGCGATAGAAATATTTATGAATTAGATTGTTAATCTTCATCATTTGTGTCTTTCACCTTCACAAAAAAATTAAAAAAACATTTTACTCACGTACCACTCATTAAGTGTTCTATACGGGAATAAGTGAGACAAATAAACTGTATTGCATTATTAAATATAAACTATAAAAGTTGCAAAAATGACTACAACCTAACGTAGCAAAATAAAATCGATAAATTATAAACAAAGGGATATATATGGCTTTGAAATAAAACACCGAAAGGCATTGAATGGCTATAGAGTAAGAGAAATATGAAATATAATTTGTCGGATATAAAACCGAGAAAGTATATGTTCTGATGAAATTAGTTAAATGGAGACTGATAGACAATAAAATTAACATAGAACACATGCAAATAAAATGTGATAGAGTAAAAAATATTAAAACGGGCTTGTAATAGAATAATTATTGTTGATCATGTTGTCTTCTGGGTGGAATTAACACAATATTTTATTTAAGTATATTCACATGTAGTCATCTTCAGAGACCCTCTTAGACTTCAGAGACTTTGAAGACTCATAAAAATAAAATATCTTTAGAATAATTGTTGGATATTGCATTAAATCTCTCTATGAGTTGTACCTATTAAACGAACCTCTTTAGAAATAGAATTTATTGAAAGCTACCTTTATGAAAATGGGGCTCGGAGGTTCAATCAATTTATTCAATGATTTTCTGTTCCTTTTGAATTGTGAACGTATCGGATATCTGCTCTTGAAGAAGTATCGCGATATTGTAAGGTGGCAATATCAGGCTGTCACATTCGTCACCGGTTCTATATTTCCTCTATACAATGTTGCATTGACGAGATTTCAGGTCCAACGTGAATCCCATTCTTCAGTGTGATACCGGATTATCCCGTCACGTCTCGTAAAAAGAACGTCGGATGAAGAATGATGCCTTCTTTCAAAAAATACGATTTCTTACACCTCTGAAACTCCGGCTTTCACACCCTTCGGGACCAACAAACTCTAATTTGACGTACGATTCTTCCGCAATACTATCCCTCGTGTACATATCATACATCGCTTTTCAAATATTATACCCTATTTATGATACAGCTATTCTCCTTTCATGCGTTAAGCTCAAATCATGATAAATATTTTCTTTAAAAAAACTATCACTGCAATAACTATTTGAACTAAATCGTCATTCCAAATTTTTCATCAGTCAATAATTGTGAGATGCGCGGAATTTTCTAAGGGTCATCCATCATTGTCCAACCAATTCACAATATTGCTTAATCTCTCATCATTATTTTATTTGATATGTGTATATACTTTTTTATATACGCCCTGGGGGACTTTTGAGAGAGTTTTTACAAATTTTGTTTTTTTACACATAAAAACGTATTAATTCATTGTCTGTCGGTGATCATAACTATTAGTAGTTATTTACCTAACAATTCAGGAATTCAGAATAAATCTGCATCAAGGCTTGTGTGTTCTTTTTATTATTGTTAAGAATTGTGGCTACAAATACTGTGGTTACGAGTTCAAATCTCACTTAAATAATGAGTTATTAAATTAATTTGGTCGGTTATTACAACTTTGGATATCAGGAATAATATAATTAAAATCCCCATGGATCGTCTTGATCCAGGTTTACTCTGGTTTCCTTGATTGTAAGGTAAATAAAATTAATAAGTCGGTGACCTGTGTAACATAGTAATAGTTAAGATGGCACGTTGTTATGTATAAAAAACCCTCTTTAAAAAAGCTGTTTGGGGCTTGTAAATAAATAAATACATAATAATGCTTGCACACTTAATTTATTTATCAAATACCTGTCGGGGTTTGTTAAACGAAAGAATTTGCATCAAACAGTGAGTTTTCCTTTTGATACTGGATATGTGTAGGTACACAAAAAGCGTTTTAAAAATGCTTTCAATATTCTACACCACACAACATTTTACACTTGTTTTAAGAATCTCGATTTAAATTGTTGCTCGAATCTCACATTAATGATTCTACATGTCAGTAAATCGAAATACGGAAGATTGAAAACGGCCTTCCTGGATCTCAAAGATAGATAGGTCTTGTACGAGTTTGTTAATCTAATAGAAAGCCAAGACATCAAGTGGATGGATAAGTTGACTCAACTAACTCACAGACATACGGACACTTCAAACTGACTCAATTATTCTACCTGTAATATATTACTATGGTTAAATATTCACTTTTCCTTATAATAATCTAATTGGTGTTATTTATATATAATATATATATGTATATATATATATATATATATATATATATATATATATATATATAATTATTAAAATCAGTATATTATATCGTCTGTATATTCTACTAATACTTATTGACGTGTGCATTATCTAATGATGATTTAAATTACATAACATAACTATTTAATTTTATAAAATGCTGTCTAAAGGCATTTCTAATTTAAATAACTCGATAGAAAAATCTATGAAAATCTCAATTATTTATTAAATAAACTAGAAGATTGATGTCTTTCAAAGTTATTATTGGTTCAACTAATTTACACGAACCGGTATGACTTTTGTAGAAAAGTTTTGATTCGATTATTCGAATAACAGTGGCGAGATATTGCTTGTTGATGAATTATGATATAACTTTATTAAATCCAGGTCTGAGTGAAAACGGAAGACGATTATGAGATAATTTGGAAGATCTTGCTACCAACAGAGATGTTTTCCCCCAACCAAGATAAAACTTCCGCTATGTTATCATTTGAAACCCCAAACAAATTTAAATTTCACCAAAAACACCCGTTTCCTAAGCAAACTCTTCTCTATACCATCATAATGTAAATTGACAAACCACAATAATCAACGACTAATATTTATTTATTTACAGCTTACTTTAATGTATAATATAATGAATGTTCCTAATAATTATTATATAAATGTTTAATTATGATGTTAATATAATTAATGTTAGAGCTGGTGATAGAAGAACCTTATGGCATGGCTGCTTAAAGCCTTACTAACCCTCACCTGCTCTAAACCACAGCCTTATGGTGTATTGATGTTAACCCATGCTCAAACTTAGTCTTCTTTCATCGTTTAATTTTAAATGTCATCAGCAAATGAGATAACTTAAAAATACGTAATAGCTCAGGGTACATACATGGGTTCAAATCCAGCTCAAGGCAAAATATTGAATTGATCGGTTATTATGACTATCGGGAATAATATTGATACAATTCCGATCGATCGCCTTGACCCAGGTTTACTCTTATTACCTGTATTTTAATGTATATACTGATAATTAAGTCGGTGACCTGTGTAACTAGTAATAGTTAAGATCACCGACAGACAATTAATTAACAGTTGTCTTAAACTATATTAATAAAAATATATATAATATTGGGTATGGCGTGATTTACTTATATTTTTATCGCAATGCTTCTGCTTTTGAACTAAACAGATTTTTTAAAGGACGCATTTAGCCACCTAATTCAGTGGTTTGCAACCTTTTTAATATAATAAAAATGTTCAGCTAAATATATTTTTCAAATAGAGTAAACACCATTTTGCTAGAAGAAAAATGTATTTGCTTGAAGCCTTTCGACTAGGCTGTGTTAGCTATCTTCAAAGACTGTTAAGTAATGGATTCCCAGGCATACGTCACCGTAAACGGACACCGTAAATACGATAGTAGAGTTACTTATGATCGGTTTTTTTCTTTGTTGTTGTCTCGTCTGAGCCTCGGGTGAGGCACTTATTAATCTTTGGACACTCGCAATATATTTTCGAACAATACCGCTCGCATTGTGCTTAACAGGCATACATTGTATTATACTAATATTTGTTTATGCTTTAAAAAAAATCACTAATTATTTATAAGCCCTTTTTGAATAAAAAAAATACCGTGACGCCTTCCCTATTGGCGGGAGTCCCTTTATAAGGGGTTGGCCAGGCCACCTTGGCCTTTACGGGAGAATATAGTAGAGATGGTTTCCCAGGCCACCACACAGCAATGAGTCCTTAAGATCTAGTTTGCTAAGCTAGATCTACCAAGTGACTCCGGTGCCGTGAATCGAACCTGGGAGTCTTCACTCACGAATCCGTTACACTAACCACTGGATCACAAGGCAGCTTAGATTTATTATATATATATATATATATATATATATATATATATATATATATATATATATATATATATATATATATATATATATATATTGAATTGATGTTGAAATTACAAGTTTGTTTCATGTGCCTGAGAAATCAGTTGCGAGCGTTCCAGGATCAAAAGTACAACAAAGCAAATCTATCACCGTCTTTACGGTGTACGTTTACGACAACGCATGCCTAGGAATCCCAAGCTTTAGTCTGTTCATCAAACTATTAATTTTTTTAATAATCCGCACATCCCTGCTAAATCACAATACATTTGTGGTGTTAACCATAGCACAATGTATAATGTGAATGAAGCAGGGATAGTTTGTGCGGTTCATTTGCTGATTGAGTTGTTCAGTTGAGTGAAAGAAGGTTGAGTGTTAGATGTTCCCCTTATGCTGATCCTAGTTGATGCCCTTGTTTCAGATTCATTCATATTTGTGAAGTGTGGTGTGGTGGAAGCCGGGTGTCGGCTAACCAAGCCCCTGATGTGCCATGAGCAATGGCTCAGATACCGTCGCCTCGACTCCGCCACTACAGGTTCAGACCAACGCCATACCAAAATGCACCTCGACCAGAAACCAAAAGGTGTGCGCCAAAACTATTGCACATTGAGCGCATCGCCTTTTATATGTTCCGTGTCGAGTTTTTATTCAGTAGAACTATCAAACTCAATTATATGCACATACAGACACACACATCACATGCAAATGCACCTAGACAAAAACATCACAGATTGGTTGCATCTCATCTCATATCGCCCTCGGGTGTATCCAATACAAACAATTCGTTCTTTGACACAGTGCATGTGTGTATTGGGTGGAACCACCACCAAATGTACATTCAATAGCTTTTTAGATTACAAGTCAGTTACTTACATGGAAAAATATGCATGCTGTAATGCTGAGCAAAAAAATCAGCTTTTCTTATATAGAACTTAACATTATTTGTAGAAAATATAGGTATAAAACAGGTGATATGAATAAAAACGAGAAAAACTAAGCATAAAGACACGTTATAAATAATATTTTACTTTGAATACTCAGCCAAACAAAACGCGAAATCTGATCGCAGCGAACTGTCAGCGGGTGAAAACATACGAAACCCGCAAAATTTGACAGCAAACTTCATCGACTATATTTTATTTAATGATTTGTTTGCATAGAATAAAGACAAGTATAATAGACACCATTGATGTTTTCGCACTAATTCATTATAATATAATAAAAAAATCTAAAAAAACTTTCATACAAATCGCTATTCCCATATTTTCAAACGTAACTTCGCCTTCGTAAAACTGTTCAAGTGTAATTTCTTACGCTTTTATTCTTATCACTCAAAACAATTAAATGTATAAAAAATAAGCACCAATAAGAGAAGTAATAATATACAAACATCATTAGAATTTGATGAATTTATTTCTATATTTTATCTGTAATTAATTAAGTAGAATTATTGTGCGATTAACAGTTTCATTATATTGGGGTGAAAATCGGGCGTTGGTTTTTATCCTGAAGCTTAGCTTTGAGGCTGAAGGAGCTATTGTTTTATTTTCTTACTTACTTGTCGGGCAATTAGATTTAATAAAAATTAATACGCTTAATACAATAATAAAAATCCCGCTTAAAATTGGAGTGGCAATTTTCAATTTTGACTTTTTTGATATTTTGTGTTATTTTCGAAACTGATATCGAGTGGTTTATTTATTCAGTACACTAGAGTAATGAGATGCAACCAAGATAGTCGACACAAGCACCGAGTAAGTGATTCATTCAGCAAATCTATACACCCACACTGTGTACAATTGTGTGTTTGGCTGATTTGGCAAATAATTTGATATTTGCTAAAGCCAAATCTGCCAACACACCAAACTAAATATTACACTATATGAAGAAACTTCACCACTCACAGTATATTCAGCATTACTCTGTACACAAACCAAACTACCACAGTACATTTACTCGCGATTACCTCTTGTAGTGAATGTGTAATTGTTTGATGCTTAGAACAAGTATTTGACACTAATTTAGATCACACAGTTTGATATTTGTGTTAGCTTCGGCTTTGTGGATGGATGGTCCGAATACCTCAGCTAGTGTTTTAAACATGGCATGGCTTACTAATACTAATCATCATTGTATTTCAGACCTGTATATCGTGTTGTGTTATATTAAGCTGTTGTTGTTCACGATTAATGACTTCTCATGCTGACGACGAGAGTTAAGCTGGTTTTTGCATGGAGCCTAAAATGAAATTTGTCGAGAAGCTGTTTTTTTTTTGTAAATGATATTGTAAAAATGTTGTTTATTATCGATTGGTTTAGTACCGTTTCTTCGGCGGTGTTTCCAATAAAGTAAGCAGAGAGTGTAAGTTCAATATTTGTGTAATACGTTTCACTTTTCGTCGCCTACAACATTCAGTCCACGGTTTTCACCGGAGGTAAACACAAAAGGTCAGGTGATTAAAAAAAACGAGATGGAAAAAAGGCAGGCAGAAGACTTTCCTTTCGAGACGCGACGATGTCGAATCGACGACAAAGAACCAAAAGCCTCATTTGTCTTTTGATTTTTTTTGCACCCCAAAGGCCATCCTTTGATATATTTAAAATTGAACTCACTCAAATAGAACACACGCATTCAAAGAGGGTCGACTCTTTGATGAAAAAAACTGATTTCATTTTTAATAATATGAAATTATTTCTCCTGCTGAAATGTCAACAGCGTTAAAGAAATAAGTGGAGCAATAAATATTGTAATGGAATGGTGGTTTCTTTCGTCTGTGAGACAATTTGAAAAGTAGACGTCGGCCTTAACATATGAGTTGTAGGGAACCACAATCACTCTTTTCCAGGATACTAAGTTACTATGTTAGTTAACGAACCCATCATCTACTGAGCCGTGACTACGTTGATCACAGTTTGACCGAGCCGATTACTCACCGTGTCAACTATCCATTACTAATTAATCTCAAGGAAAAAGCTTTATCTACACTTTCATCACATCATTAGCGACACTGTAGCCCTTTTTTATAACAACGTATTGAATTAAATTGATTCATTGTTCAATGTAACGTTCTCAGTAATTATATTAACAAACTTCAATCAATTTCGTATTGGTTTAATATCCTATTAATTAGATATCCCAGGGAGGATTTGAAGTTTTATAGAAATATGTTTTTTGAATATTATTATCATTAGATCGCCTTAATACAGTTCATTCATTTGATGTCTGAAATACAAGCACCTTTGTGGGGTACTTGAGGTAAGGTTCTCTTTGAAATGACACTGCGAAATGAAGGTCCATATTTCTTTGCGATCTGTACTAATTCATTACGCTTTCGCTTGTCACACGAACTTGTCCCCCGTCCTATTTTAATCCCTCACGACTAAAAGCCTCCCTTCAATACACCCCTCTACATATTTTTTATGTAGTTTTTCCTTTCCATTGAATAAAAAAACCGATTTATGTTTTCATTTCTCCTTTTTTGTTTATTGTTGGATTTTTTTCCCATCGGACGATTTAATGCAAAGTGCCGATTTCCATTGTATTTTCGTCATCATTATGATGAGAAAGTTTAAAATGGGCCGTGTCTCATTAATGGTGACGAAATAATAAATCACAAGGTATATAAAATGAAACAGAATTGAAAGTTTATTAATAAAATCTTATCAAGAATAGTTTTTTGTATCTTAAAATAATAATAATTCATACTAAAGAATAAATTTATAACAACTACTTTCATCAATCACATGCAATTACAATATTGCCAAAACGATATGTTTTTACCTGAAATTTCGTGGTTTGCGAAAATATTTTATGTATACAACTTTAAATATTTTTTAATTACGACTGGAAGATTGCGAATAATATTAATAAAATCGCGATCGATCGTCTTGATCCAGGTTTACTCTGATTTCCTGTATTTTAAGGTAAATACTGATTAGTAAGTCGGTGGCCTGTGTAATTAGAAATAGTTAAGATCACCGTCAGAAAAATTAACACGTTGTTGTGTATAAAAAACCCTCTCAGAAAGACCCTATTATAAAAAAAGCTTCAAATATTTTAAGGGGAGGATTAGTATTTTACATTTAATCTATAGGGCTGAGTCTGCTAATAACATTTTTCAATTTTATAATGATTATTTTTAAAATTTGAGAATCTCAAGCTTTTTTCTATCATTTAAGCGCGTGATGTGAAAATACCATAAGATAGTTTATTATACTGTATGTCTTAAATCTCGTCATAATAAATATAAAAAAAATGATTTGTTGAGACTATAATCGCAATATAATAATATATTTGGTTTGGTTATGTATGGCGTAGCGGCGTAGTCTCGGCGTAGCAACATTCGGCATATTCTGGTAAAGTGTACGTGCTTTGACCACAAACTCACTTCTCTCATAGAATACTCCTCACTATGATTTGCGGTCGTTCGACATTTGGTAATGACATCCAATAAAACCTTTCTTTGATTTCCTGTATGGCAAACGTGGACCTAAATCGTTATTAATGAACAATTCTATATTTCCGGTGGTCGCCAACTTTATAACCCCAATATTCCGTCTATTTATTTAACATACTCCCAGTTAATATTTATCTCAAATCATTATTGGAACAGATCCTCTACAAATATTATATATAGAGAGATTAAAAATGATGGTATTGGCGGTGACCATAGTCGTGGAGATGTTTATATAAAATATTTTTGTTAAAAGAAAAATTGACTGATTAATAAGATAGCACTTATCACTATTCATTCTTTATTAAGTATCTGAAATCTGAAAGATAAATTGTTAGTATTTATGACGTATTTTACGATAGTACGTGTTTTAACCGTATCGGTCGTAAAGATGGTTTCATTATCGGGGTGAAAAAGTTTTATCGCCAGTCTCAATCTAATTTAAGTCGATGTAATGGCCACATTCTATCCTATCCTATTTGGCAAATCGCAATGCCAACTACATTACTGTAAGAATTGTGACACGCGAAATAATAATCAGCTGTGAATATCAAACTAAATTATTCCGACTCGTTTGTGTCGCAAAGTCGTATTATTGCTGTACTTGGCCGACTTCGCTTAATCTTTACATTTAGCTTTTACAGTGACTCAGAAAAAAAGTGAGTGGGTTATGAAACCGGTGTAATAATCCAACTCTGTAGTCAAATATATAAATACTACATCCTAGTTTGAGAAGTATAATGGTGCAAGTTAGACAATTACATTATTTCGACAAAATTTGACTTTTTCATATGATTGTCTAGACACGTTTTGATAATAAATAAGTTTCAAAGACTTGATGTGATCTAATATTAAATAAAAAACTGGTTCGATATTCGTTAAATATTTATTGATCATGAGTATAAAACCGAAAAATACAGTGGAGTATTGATTTATTGTAGTTTCTCACCTAGAACTCTTGTTTATAATTATTTTATAATTTTGCGATAACAAATACCAACGATTCTTGAATTTAGAGCTTGTTTAGAGTAGAGGCGAAAATATTTGCAATGAATTTCAGCATTCAATTTTCGGTATTGCTGGATTCTGTCTAAAATATTCGTTTGATATGGACTCCTGTTTCATAAAATACACCATTTGCGCCAATCATTTGAACTCTGAACAAAAATTCATGACAGTATTTTAACTAAAAGAAGATTCTGTACCAAAATGAAGCGGCCTTTCGAATAATCATTTTATTTGACATGCGCTATCGGAAAAACATTAAAGCGAAAGGCTTTTAGCCAAAATTGATTCTCTTTTGTGTTTGACGGGTTTTTTTATAAAAAAACATTATAATACATACTTCATTTTAATTTGTTTGTTGAAAGAGTGTGCGATCTATTACAGACAAACAATTATAATTAATTATGAAGAGGTTTGTGTTGAACAATTGTGCTCAGAATGATCATTTATTTGGAGACGGCCATTTAAGTAAAAGCCTTCGAATTTCATTATGACGGGCTCGTTTATCAAATATCTTAAATTAACCAGCAGACAGATTGTTTGGTTTTAAATTAAATCTTTTGTGATGACACCGAAGATGATTACTTTATAATAAATACACAACGAAGCCTTATTATAAACATCAAAAACACTTATTCCATTGTTCATGCTTTCAATGATTGGGATTTCTTTATAATGCCATATCATTTGTTTAACGATTTATTGGAGAGCTTAAGTTATTACTAAACGAATGTCAAGTTACGAATATCAATTGATCATAATGCGATAGTAAATGACAACAATTTTTTATCAGAGTTTTAGATGGAAAATATATATCTGTTCGCTTCTTTAAATTAGTTTGTAGATACGTTTTTGTTGTATTACTTACCTATCGAATAGATGTCACTGAAACACATATGTATGTTTTATAATACTATTTCTGTTTAAAATATATACAAACTATCAATATTAGATAATAGTCAAATATGATTAACAAGTTTCTTGAGCACGGTACATAGACAAGTGCAAGGTGAAGTTATTCAATGTATTTGGGATCCATTAAAGTTTATCAAGTAATTTTATAGGTGAAGTACATAAACAACAGGCTTACAGGCTTCGACATTAAAACCGAACAACTCGGGGAGGCTTTAAAGCCGAGGCTTATTGCCTTTGCGCACAAATTGCGTACTCAAAATATGCCTTCGTATATTTTATTTTGTATTTTTTCCATATAAACCAGAAAAAACACAGGCTCGATACGGAGCGTCGTTATTTTTTATTGAAATACTAATCTTTATGCTCGCTCAAAGTTTTTCACAAAATAACGGTTTTCATACATCTCACGGAATGTCGATTTATTTTAACAAACGTGAAATGAACGTAATGAATTATTATATGAACAAGCAGAGCCTTGTGTCGCCGTATTCGCTTTCAGGTGAATCTGCATTCGAAATATGCCACATTTACATACAAAAAGCATTTCCCGTAAAGCGTTCCTATCAGTTTTAATTACCAGATATTAAACCAGCGGCTTTTTATATAAATCAAAAATACACATCTCCAGATGTCTTATCGGGGTAATTTTTGAGGGTAGTTTGAATATAGTGATCGTTTTGTATAATGGTATTGGATGTTTTACATAATTGTAGGTTATAACGAGCCTCTCATGGTTTTCAAATATTTTTTTGAAAAATAATATATTTATTAACACCAGAAGAGTTTTTTAGAGAGGGTTTTTTAGAGACAAAGACTAATTAATTGTCTGTCGGTGATCTAAATATTACTAGTTACACAGAGCGTCTCTTCCAGGCTAAAATAATTAATAATCACCTCAGTATATACCTTATAATCCAGGAAATCAGAGTGAACCTGCATCAAGACGATAGTTCGGAATTTGAACCCATGACCACAGTATTTGTAGGCACGCGTCTTATCCTCTGAGCTACGCATTGTATTTAATTAGATAAATAATGCATTCTTTATTCATACATATTTTTATATAACGTATTTTTATCAAAACTATCTTCATTCTTACCTCCATTAAAGTATTAAAATTAATAAGTTTATATCTATTATGTGTGAATTTGCAAAGTTTGATAATATGATCTTAGGAACTGAACAATTTTAAAGGGTGAAAAATAATCACTGTGCGATTTTATTACTTAACATTCGATGATTATTTAATTTTGAAGTAGAAAGTTAATTTGACTGTAATTTATTTTTCTTGCAAAAAAAATTGGTTCAAGATCAAACTCTTAAATAAACATACATACTTTCCTTGATCAAGACGATCGATCGCGATTTTAATAATATTATTCCCGATCTCCCAGTCGTAATAAACGAAGAAATAAATTTTAAAAAATTTAACGGGATTTGGAACCTATGATCACTATATTTGTAGCCACGCGTGTTTTATTCCCCTAAGCTATTATTACGCTGGTATTTGTATATTTAAAAATATACAAAGCCTAATGTTAATTTAAATTACTGCAATCCACGATTATGTGGCCGTAACATCGCAAAACCAGTGGATAAACACACTGAAGCAGTATTTCAGAGCAAGATTTCCCGAGGCCCTGCACATTGTTGTTCTAACAATGGAACATTCTTTTTTCCTGAAACCCACACCCCCTTGCAGCCTCCTGAAACCTTCAGCACCCGCTACACCCCACTAACCTCCTTCACTTTCACCGACATTGATTAATCATACTCAGCGGACAAGTATTGCCAGGGGAGTACAACTGCGGTCGTATCCGTTGGACCATATTTTTCATCTTTAAAAACATAATGTCATGGGATCGATTTGCTGCAAAATTATCTCTGCATACAATATGCTAATAGATACAGATCGTTATACCCACATACCTGTGTAAATTTCATAAATTCCCTTTTATTAAAATTGACAATATTTACAGACGCACTTTTATTTAATACAAAGAAATTATTAAATTATATGTTCTATTTATTATATTCAATAAACAGACGTGTTTTTCAAATCCTAGTTCAGTTTTTGTATTTTATAGCATTACGTAGTCCTACTAGACTTCAAATCAATGAATTTATATATATAAAGATGCCAATAATACTTGTAAAGACGACAATAAATGTGAGTCACCAGCCTATACAAACGGGCATCACAGGTTTCGTGTGTATATGTGTATTTCTACCGCCTCGACGTCTCGCTAATTCAAACTCTATTGCGTGTACACAAGGTTTACATGTATGAGTGACTGCATGTAATTAAGTATGGACGAATATCGCATGCCGCTTCTATAGATAAAAGTTCATTGATTAAATATAATTCTCCCGCTTCGTTACCTCCACTAATTAGAGAAGCTGGATATAAACCTAATCATCTTAAAAATAAATAATAATAGTTGATTGTCAATTTATACTTTTAAATTATGGGTAAAAATAATATATCTAATCTTATTGATAATTGAATCACTAAAGCCGGATGTTGATAAAATATGTTTTAACTTAAATAAGATTAAATAATTAAAGACGTTGAAATTTAAATTGTTTCGTGTTGTTATTAAGCGAAAAAGTTTTCAGTTGAGTTAACAACTGATGTAATGTAGCGCTGCCAGTTTCATAATATTTTATAAATGTAATTAAGTAGTGATAATTGAATCGGGCCAGTTGTTGTACTATTTTTACGATTGTTCTTCTAGTTTGGCTTGCTTTTGTGAATTCAACCGGCAAAATAACAATTCCAATAAGCAACAGCAGTGCGAGAAAAGAGGTCGAGAGAATCGAAAATCGTCGAACCATTTTGGCGAAAGTGCTATCCTTTTTCAGCTTAGTTATACATCTAAATACTGTATTCTAAATAAACACAAATACGTCGGCGAATAAACAAGACAAGGAATCTGTAATCCTCTCTGCCCTCGGGGAAGAGTTCCTATTACACAAAACAGAAGACAGCAGAGTCCTAATTAATCTCATTAAAAACGATCATTCACTTATTGAAATGGAGATGGGCTTGAAAAAAGGTCCCTTTGTAGAAATCCCCGGACAGGACTACTGAAAGTGTTTTTCATTCTTTCGATACATAATTTCGATTGGATGGCAGTGAGTTTTATTTTTTTCCACGGCAGCCTACCTTTCTCAGGGGTAAACATTGAAAATACACACTCTAATATAATTACAAAAATGCTTTTTCATTTTTTATTATAATACTGATCGAACAGTTTTATTGTTTATACTACGATTAATAAATTTATAGTGATAAAGGCGACACAAAATATATGTTTTGTACGTAATAACAGACTCCACATTCATATCCCTTTACATATTGTGCCATTACATTATTCTGAAAATTAACTGTCAATCGCTAGCATATTTCTAACCACTAGCAATAATTAATTAATAATATTATTAAACCCTATCCTATTTCAATATGAATTTACATAGTATTCTTTTGAAGTTGATTAATGTTTAAAATATGATACAGGGTAAAATTTTCTGATAGCATCAATTAATAAAATCAGCCTCGCTTTGTTAACGTCAAAATTTTGGGAGATTTCATTAAATTACATTTCTTTTGATGATTGAGAATCAATCAATTTATCTTATTATCACGGTATTATATTTAAAGCAACTAAGTTTAATTATATTATCTTCTTCTATTTCAATAAACACCTTGGGTATATATTTTGACAGAGATTTTCCGTTTGAATGTGGAATATTATAAATTATAGATTAATATTATGAGTAGCAAAAGGACGTCTTATAATATAAGTATACAGATGGATATTATTCACATATTACGGCGATATTGCACGAAAGGATTAAATGAAGGCTTGCAAAATGAAATAAGGCAAAGCTAAGGCGACTTTAATATCAACATGCCACAAAAGCGAAGAAACACACAGCCTGTTTTAAAGAACACATGTAATCTCATCAAACGATTCTTCTTCACGCAAATTACCTCTGTAACGAGATTCTCTAAATACTTGCTTTGACGAATGAACGTATCATAGAAAACCACATACAAATACCACCAAGTGTATTGGAATATTCCTATTAAATGATGTATTATATTTATATAAAGATAATAATATTTCATTTATTTTCAGTTCATGAAAATGGAAGATCCAATTACAGTAACATATTGTATATTATTTGGACGTCAGACAAAAATGTCATATCCAGACATATTTTAACTCTAAAAACGTGACATCAATATTATACGACCACAAATTTCGATCAAAAATAAATCACTATCGACATTTATATACAATACTAACAATTAATATTTTAAGGGGAAGTGGGTTGGTGCAAAATTAGTTAGATATAAACTCTAAACAAAAAATACTCACATACAGTTTAATAATTTGTTATCAGCACGTATTAATCCGTATTACCCAAACTATTTCTTTTAAATAGGTTAAAAATATATTCATATTTTTTTAAAAACATATTTTTCAGTCCGTTCTGTATTTTTATATGAAACAGTACTTATTAACGTATAATAAATTATGCTCATATTAATTTATTAAAAATAATGTACATTTACTTTTATATTATTTGTTTTTTTTTGGGTTTGCAAATGAACTGAAGTAAAAGAATTAAAAACATAAAATGTACCCTTATATGTACTCGATTCTATATTATAGTCATTTTTATACAATAAGATTAAAACTAATTATTCTGTAATTTTGCATGTGTATATTTTATAGAGGAGCAGCTTTACTCTTTTAGTCTTGCTAATTGCCTCCGAATTTATTTTTTTGCAAACCATAGAATTGGGATAATCCCTGATTATATATCAGACAAGTTTGTTCAGTATAAAATATATATACAATATAGCCATATGTATAGTTTTTTTTTAATTTGCTTCATGGGCAGTCGTTTCAAAACAATGTGATTTATTTGTGTGTCAGTCACAAATAAATCAGCAACATTATTTATTATCGAAACTATTCTAGCGTGTTAAAAAAGGACTGGGTGTAATCACTTAGGTTACGTCGACCGCCGGTGATTTTATCCCGTCGTAAATAATATTTCATTGTGAAAATTCACATATAAGACCTTTACAATTTTCCACGTATAAAATTGATGGTGCATTGAACATTTTACGGTGCAAAATGTCGGACCACTTTTATGGGCGGTCGTTGGCAAGTGTGTATTCAATTGTTGAGAAACTTTTCACGGGGCTTTCCACCGATTGAAACTTTCAAGTTTTCATTAGATCGTAAGCGGTTTGTGAAATATATGTATATACTTGGGGAATATATACATTCTGGGTAGACCCCGTTGACCCGAAATTTCCACTCACCTAAAGCTCGATCGAAGCAAATAAATTAACTAAGTAAACTTTGAAGTAACCCACATGTGTACATATGGATGTCTGTGTTTATATGTATATATTTGTACTTTCTTACACTCTCTCTGTCACTTTAACTAATGCCAATATTTACACACTGGTTTAGCGAAAAATAAAGCTATGCGCTTAATACTTTAATTGGAATAAGCAATGCTTTGAAATTTCTCACGCATATATCAAATCTCACAGTAGGGCTGAAATTATATATGTATGATTAAAAAAATATTTTGATTTGCTTTTTACTGTGTTAAATTTTGCTGGGATATATCAGTGATCTCTTCCCAACTGATGAAATCTCTTCCCAACTGAATAATAATTACTCAATATTCACTTTACATAAAATCAAGGTAAACTGAGATAGCGATGATCCTAATTAATATTATCCCCGATCTCTTAGTCACAATATCCGAAATTATAATTATCTAGTTATTTTATTCAAATATGTATGCCTTCTTCAGTACTGATAATGAGATACGATTATTGTGGTTTCATTTCATAAATTATTTATTTATGTTTCTACAGAACATTCTTCCAAAATGAGCTGTTTATCTTTTTACTAAATTAAAATTTGAGGCTTATTTTTGTTTACTTGAATCCGAGACGAATAGAAATGGTTCTTTACTTGGTTGGGGATTAATGTGATATTTACCACCAAATAATAATAATATTGAGATAAAATTAACTTGACCAGTCTGGATAGAGTGTATTATAGAAGTAAATGGCATGGAAGTAATATAAGAATTGTGTGTAATACGATCGTCGTGTGTGGTTGTAATCCTGAAACATTGTGTAGCTTATACAGAATGAAGGCTCACATAAACCACACAGTAATATTGTGAGCCTTCGATAAATCAAATCTCAAATTACGAAACAATACTCATATATTATGCACCGTTTGTTTTCCAAATAACTCCATTATTCGCAATATTCCAAACCACATTTTGCCAAAACGTTAATTTCAATCTGATTACCTAATATTAAACAATAACTACAATTACTAGATTTTTCCACTATATAATTATTTGTATAATGGTAATTTAACATTTGAGTTTAATAAATCATTATATATATATACATATATATATATATATATATATATATATATATATATATATATATATATATATATATATATATATATAATTTTTTTTAAATATTATTTATTGAAAATATTGCTTTTGGAATGAGCTGTATCTGTGAAGTACACAGTAATGACAGTCGCGTGTGTTATGTGTCTGTTAAATACTGGTATTTTTGTATTTTTTTCCCTTATATTCGAATTCACAAATATTCTCTGTTAATTCAAGTCCACCTTGTATTTATGTATTTGGCACACGCATTCATTAAGTAACTTCAACTGTATCTATTTTAGATAGTAATACTAATAATAAGCCACTGTCCTTTTATATACTTATTCGAATCAAAAATTGCTCGAAAATTCATGATTAAGATTTAATTTTTATAAATATATTTGCGATAGCCTACCTCTCTTCAATTTATTCTAATGGAAGTCCAATGCATTTACATTATAAATAAGACGTCATTTGTTGTAAAATAATGTAACCTTGTGTTAATTAAATAAATTGTTTATGGGCTGGTTTCTTCAAACAGTGAGCTACGTTACTCTCGAGTTCGAAGTTAATCTTTGTACAATCGTTATTTTACAAACCAATTAATTGCAAAAAAATGAAAGAATGACTCTATAGAGAGTTGAATTCATAGGGGTAACTAGTACAATTATTAAAATTTGTTTATTTGATTATTCATACATATATTGATTCAATATGCTTCTTACATATTTGAAAAATGAATTATCGAAAAATCGAATGAGTGGTTTAGTAAAAAAATCCCTGTGACTGTTACGTTATCTTTGAAATACAAAGCTCCCGTTGATTCTACAGTTTCAGGTTGTGCTTTTTGTGCTCAGATACCATGAAAACGATTCATTCAGAATATCCAGCTAGTAATGCTGTATCGTTTTGCTAGGATTTACAAACAGTAGTTGACGGGTGAATAACTATTGTATAGATGACCCCTTTCACAACTACTGTCCGCCCATTTATACCCTCTTCAACACACCCTTTATTCTAACATCTCTTTGATACAAATTATCAAATACCATATCACAACCTTTGTTTTTAAAGTCACAATACTCACTGAAATATTTGCATATCCATTTCATACAAATATTAAAAAAAGTTAACTCGTTGAACAAACGTACCAGTATTATAATAGTACAGTGATACCTCGAGATACGAATTTTATTCGTTCCGGGGTCACTGTCGTATATCAAAACAATTGTATCTCAATGCAATTTTCCCATACAATCCCATACACTCTCCATTAAACCGTTCCAGCCCCTCAAAAAGTCCTAGCAAAAAAATGGTTTTCTTAACGTACCACGTGTTTTTTAATTTAAAAAATGTTTATGTATATTTAGTAAAATCGGCAATGGATAATTGGGTAATTTGAGGTTAAAATAAATAAACGTCGTCATACGTCGTCGTATCTCAAAACATTCGCATGTCGAGGTAACACTGTATAATTAATTAAAATAAATAAATCCTTCTTATGGAAGCCTTCGTTTATTATATTATCCTGAGATTCATTAGTAATCGGTGGCGAAATTTCCCTTAAGGCGATCGTTTGGTATAGTGTTCAAATTAAGTATAATATAATAACTGGTACAGCATCTAATAAGTCACGTTTTAAGGGCGAAACAACATTTGGCTAGAAGCAGACAAAGACCGTCAGCCATTTGATTGATACGAGTAGTAGAAGCAGTAGAACCTTGGCTGGAGATGGATTGTTGTCGTGTTTAATTATTACTGACAGTGAATTATAGCCTTCAATATTTCTATTGCTCGGTGTATACCAGGTGTGACACACTTCTATATGTACCTATCCTAAATATTCAATTCAATGAGAGACTTCATTATCTTGACAGGGTCCAATTCATATATGAAATTCAATAATCATAGGAAATTGGAAAAACGCGGCGAAAACTTTTAATATCCCGTATATTGAAACTTGAGCCCATATGGTCGCCATATATTAACATTATTATGTTTAACAGTGAAAGATTATTGAGTTTGCAATCTTTTAAAGGGTCTGGGTGAACTCTTTTCCGTCAATTCCGCCACATACAGGGCTTGTTGAGGAGCGACTTTATATAGTAACATATAAGTGATCCTCCTAAACCTTTCTTAATTTTATTTGTACATTTTTTTATAATACTGTTATTTATTTTTAATAATGTACTTTTCATTTTATTTAAACCTTTTTATTATTATTATTTTCGTCTTGAAAAATTATTATTAGGATTGAAAGAACCAACCCGTATTTTTTAAACAATCATGATAAAATTGCTGCCAAATGATTTAAACATTAAGAAAACAGTTTATTAACTAAGTAGAGAAGAATATTTCTTATAAATGGACATTAATACACGCGTGTCTACAAATACTCTGATCATGGGTTCAATTCCCGCACAATCAATAGATTATTATGACTAGGAGATTGTGAATAATATTAATAAAATCCCGATCGGTCGTCTTTATCCAGGTTTACTCTTATTATTTGAATTGTAATGTAAATACTGAGGCGATTATTGAGTCGGTGATCTATGTTACTAGTAGAGGTACCTACAGACAATTAATACGTTGTTCTTTCTAAAAAAACTAAATTTGCAAACTCTTTCTCAAAAGCCCCTCGAAGAGAATGTTAATAAAAAAATACAATCTTCAACCTAACAATATTTTTTTATATATTACCAATGTATATGCCAATCATTTAAATCTGTTACTGAAGTATCATAAAGACATTGGAATGTTTGCATAATTAGAAAGAGGCTTTTAACGGAAGTAGTATGACATTGCTCCATTTCCCAACGAATGCATTATTCATCCAGGGAATCCCCTTTGGCACATAAGGCTTTCAGGCTGAAACTGAAAAGACAGACGCTCAATACTTGGCGTGCTACTTGTTGCAACCACGTTCATTCAACAGGTTTAGAGATACACATTATTCTATGAAATAAATCTTCATCAAATCAATATAAAAATAGCTTTGATGTTTATCAAAGCTAGATGAATAAATACAATCGTTATAAATTGGCCGCCCGCTGTCATCTCAACTGGGAAAATATTGCCTCTCAATAATGCTTTCTTTATTAAGAAAACAACCTCTTTGTTTTCTATAAATAGCATATTGAAATAGTCGAATTGATAAGAAAAAGGATAATGTATTAAAGTTCTTATAACGTTAATTAGTTAGTAAGAGTCTATAATTTATACAGCCCAGCCAATCATCGAACTGTCAACGGGTGAAAATATATTAAACTTTCCTATATTTTCATTTAGACATTATTATTACAATTTCTTTATTAACATAAGTTTTTACATTGATTGATAGAACAATACATCTTTGGAAATAGACTTAGGTGTACAGAGTGTTTACATCTTTTTACCTATAACTAACATGAGAATGTTTTATTTACATTTGACATGAGTAGTATTTAATTATAGAAAGAATGGGGAAAAAAAATAAAAACCCATTTACAAATTTGAAGATTAATAAATAATAACGACGATAAAAGCAATATTAACAAAGCAGTTACAAAATATAATGCTTAAAAACTAAATAACAATTTGTTTGGGTAAAACCAAATTTGAGTTGAGTGGATTATTACAAATTTTATTTTATTTTTAAAAATAATATCAGTTTTGGAAGTCCATTGGTAAAATGAACTTACGTTTCTCGAGACATATTTGGTTTTATTTACATGTCTTATGATTGGGTTAGTCGGGAAGTTAGTCATTTTAGTGTAATGTTTTTTACTCAAATCTGCGATATTTGCTTTGATCATTTTTAACTTAATGTCCTCGTGGACTTCTTTAAGAAATGTGCCAGGTTCAAGATCTAAGGCCATCTTAAGACACTTGTTTTGGACAATTTGAATTTTATTAATATGACTTTTTGCCGCAGTAGACCAAGCTGGGCATCTTCATTTAGACATGCTCAGACGCGAGATGGTTGTGATTGGTCACATCAAAAAACTAATATCATTTTAAATTACGATATTATCAATCATGATCTTTTACGGTCTTTGCGCGTTAAAGTTATCCATACACACATTTCTTATAAGATGATTGATTTAATTGAAATGATAATTTTACTTGATATTTTAATAAAGTAGAAAATTCGTTATGGCTTTAAAAATTGACTTGGCAATTTATGTATCGTAACTCGTTAAAATTATTATATTAAAATTATCATAAAATAATAAAACACGATGTAAAAACGAAAATTGTATTGAATACCTACACGTGCGGCATGAACAAATATTATTTCCAAGCGTCTATTTCTATCCATTAGTTTTAATATTATAGTATTTCCTTGTTTCCCTGCAACCACTCCATATTATTGTAATGTTAAGCAAAAATGTGGGGTGAATATATTTTTCTGGCATAAATGTAAGAAAAACAGCAATGTTTCAAGTTTACCATGTAGTTTTGCGTAAAATAAGTACGAGCTCTTCTGAAACGTGTTTGTAGAATTTTATTTTTATCTCTCTACTGCTAGTCGAAGTTCTTTTCCGAAAGCAATTTTCTCCGAGCAAAAAGATTAATTTGAAAATTTTTAAACAGTTTTCCTTTACAAACTTTAACTCGGCTCGATGCCGAGTATATAAAATCTCTCTTTTGTGATTTTTACGGTCTCTTATTTAAAATTGTCTCTTAAGCAATGCTATTATAGTGGTACACTTGTCAATTGACTTTTTACATATGAATGTTGTATTTATAGAAAAATTATATTTCCTAAAAAAGCGTAGTGTGACAGTATCCGAAATTTTTTTCAATTCTTTTCTCCTCTCTTTGCATTTTCTACGTTTAAAAATTAAAAAAGTCATGAATTTGATCGAAAAAAATGTTTATTATCTGAATAAAAAAGTTTTTGTTCGGCCGAAAGAGCAAAAAGTTTACTGAGACGTTTATTTATTTATTTGTTTGGAATGGTGTAAGTTCATTACTGAAAAAATAAAATAAGAGACAATGTGTCATATGAAATAACGTATTTTTTATGAATTGCTGAGTTATTATTTTATTTAACTTGTGGAGGCAAACATATATTTTTTCCTTTTTATTTGGGAAATTCCCGTTCAATTGAGGCGAAACGTAATAACTATATAAATATACAAAACATTGTTCCAAACGAACAACGAAGCATCAAAAACCATTCTCTATTCCAAAAAATAAAAAAAAATTATTTCTTTTATTTATAAAAATATAAGTTTTTACAATGATTGATAGAACAATACATCTTTAGAAACAGACTTAAATACGTGTGCAGAGTATATAAATCTTTTTACCTATAACTAATATGAGCATGTTTAATTTAAATTTCGTCTGAATAATAAATACTGTTAAATTATAGAAAGAATGGGGAAAATATAAAAACCCATTTACAAATATGAAGTTTAATAAATAATAACAACAATTAAAGCTATATTAACAAAAAAATTACAAAATATAATGCTTGAAAACTAAATAACAGTTCGTTTGGATAAAACCAAATTTGAGTCGAGTGGATTATTAGAAATTTACACTTTATTTTTAAAAATAATATCCATTTGTAAAATAAACTTTTCCTCGAGGCATATTTGGTTTTGTTTACATGTCTTATGATTGGGTTGGTCGGGAAGTTAGTCATTTTAGTGTTATGTTTTTTACTCAAATCTGTGATAAAAAAATATGTTTGTATATTATATTTGGGTAGTGTTCTGAAAATATATGAAATGAACTCATGTGTTTCAAATAGCTTAAAAATAATCCTTTTAGTCCGCCACTCAATGATTGATTGATTTTCAGTAGTCTTCATTGGAATTGGAGTTTTGGTGTAGGAGTTAACGAGATGGTTAGGCGAGCTTAAAGCACTTGCTAGTTCTCTCACATTTCACGTTGAAGCTTTTAACATATTGCATAATCAATCCTTGCCAAACCGAATTAGATCCGGTATTTAGAATCAAAACCAACACATCTGCGACTCTATAACACACTCGATTGTCCATTGTCAGATTATTAATATATTTTTTTGTAAATACAGGACGATGACAGCAATATGCTTCGTTTGCAACCTACCGATCCTGTCTCACCAGGTGGGACTGGTGTGGTCTGGAGGCAACGGATGGGACGATATGGTCAGAGAACAACTCGAAGAAAGTACTCTCAGGCAAAGACTTGGTGGAAGAAGAGACTCCTCGGCCCAAGTCTGCTGTGTATCACCCCCAACAGATTCTTCACCCCCAAGAGCAGGTACATAAAATCACATTCATATTAACCTATATCCTTATTATTATGTATGGGGCATTATTCGACGGGAAACACAAAAATGTATCTACAAATTTACAGTTTACAAAAAAAGAAAAATATAATTTAAACCTTAAACATTAGTGTCTCTTTATTATATATACAAGGTAGACTTAAATTAACTGTAAAATTTTAGGGGATGGTAGGGTATCGAAATAATAATTGAAAAAAAATTATATTAATTAAAAAATAATTAATAATATTAATAGTGCTTTTGGAATCGAGTTTGGGCCATAATCTTGAAATCAAATGATACTCTGAAGAACTCAGTAGTGACTGTTACGTGTGTATTGTATCTGTTACGTGTATCTATACGTAATAAATATTATTAATTATTTTTTAATATTAATTATATAATTAAAAGTATATATATTTAATATTTGATTTTTTTCGATTATTCTTACGTTACCCTACCACCCCCTAAAATATTATCAGTTATTTACAGTCCATCCTGTATACGTATTATTAAATGACTGCACTTTTATAATTAATATGCCATATTAGCTTTCATCATAATCCTACTATGGATACAACTTGGGTTACCGATAGTTAAAATAATAGTGAGTAAAATTGCATACTTTTTTGTAGATGTGTTTATTGCCCATTGATTTAATGTATTGTATATTTTATTATATTTATCCTATAATTAAATATTTTAAAATCTGCGGGGAAGCTTAAAAACATATGTTCCAAAATGAAATAGAAACTTAGTGCATTTCTGTTTTTATCTATATTTTATATCCTACAGAATAGGCTTATTATAAATCAAGATATTCTTTTTTGAAGGATTAATTACAGATAACCACAGATCTTTTTAATTGTGGATTATATTCAAATCAACAATGTTATGATACAAATATGTATTATTAAAAGAGGTACACTTTCTGTTTACAAGTTTTTATTTTACTTGTAAATTAAACGAATTTTTAAGAGCTTGTTAGTGACGAAGTCAAGTTGGTTGTTGTATTAGTCGCTTCTTTATGGCACGGAGCTGACAAAAAGAATGCACTTTACTAACTAACTCATTTAAGTATAATACGAGCTAGTTATTTTGTCTCGTTTGTATATTAAATTGCATTTATGAAAAGATGCTGTAAAGGCTAAAGAGCGTCTCGGTGTCTTGCACACTCAGCCATGCCAATCTGTCCAAGTACACCTCAAAGTATACAAGCACAGAAGATAGCTAACTCTAACAAGCATCGCAATATCGGTCTAAGTTATATTTATAATAATAGTTAAATATTATTTGTCCTATAATCAATTATATATATATATATATATATATATATATATATATATATATATATATATATATATATATATATATATTTGAAATTATTTTTATGGGGGCTAATATCTAACCAAAATAAACAAATGTAATTAAAAATGGATATTTCATTTTAAAAATACATAAAGCGTTATTCGGTGCTATTAAGATAATAAAACGTGCAAGAAAGACACTTTAACAAACTAAACGTGATTCACTCTGACAATGTAAATATGTATTTCAAACTCCACAGTATAATTATTTGTAATATATAACATCTGTGCTGATTTTACAACTTCTAATTTTATATTAAATAAATATTTTTTTTGTAGGAACTCAGCGGCGACGACGATCATCTCTTGCTCAGTTGACAGATATCTTGCGAGAATGGGGAGGAGGTCCAAAAGCAAAGACAAACAAAGCTCCATTATGCAGGAGAGAAACATTGGCCGATTTAGCTAGATCTCTTCCATGGGGCAGGCAGTCTACCACTGATAATGCACCTGCACCTCCCGCTACCAACATCGCCATGCTTAGAAAAAGAAGAGAGTCCAGTGCCGATTCTGGAATCAAATCGCTTGTCTCAAAGTCACGACGAGACTCTCAGCAAACTCAAATGTCTGAATTTAAATCAGAGCTCACCAAACTATGGTCTCGACGTGAAAGCACTACCATTATTATAGCTAAAGATCCAAAAGAAAGAGAGAAAGATCGAGAAAGAGAACGAGAAAAAACAAGGAGAGGATCTGGAGACTCGTCTCGTAGTGGGAGAAGAGATTCTCATGAAAGAATTCGAAGAGGAAGCAGCGATAGTTTTAAAAGTGGTCGAAGAGAGTCTTCTGTCACTACACCTCCACCTCCTAAAATTGTTGCCACGCAAAAGAAGCGAAGAGATTCGAGAACTGTTGGTGATATGCAACATTTTAGAGATAGGTCTGCTTTAGATAGTATTGGACCAGCCACTGCTCATTTAAATAATACAGGGTCAAATAACGTACATTCAACATCAACGACACTATCGTTTACGATACAATCAGTGGCTGGACCATCGATTTCAATTCAAACTACATCTGGACCTTCAATCTCATTACAGCCAACCTTGGGTCCGGCAGTAACATTGACTCCGAGTGGTTCTCAACAATTACCAACCCCAAATATAACCGTAGTTACTGTACATCCACAACCAGGAAAGGTTACAATGAGCGATAGCAGTTGTCAAGCTTTGCCACCACCTACAATAATAACATCATCAGTGACTCCTCCGCCGGCATCTCCTACAGCTCCGAGTACACAAGCAACTACCCCCACACGACCCCATCCATTACTATCGAGTAGGAGAGATTCAACTACCCAGTGCGGTCACAGGTTAAATAGAAGAGATTCTAGATCTCATGCTAGCCCCGATAGAGCCAATAAAATGAGCCGTCTCCAACGTCAAGCAACTGCTTACGATGAGAGCTGTTTACCTCCTGGTACTTGGGGAAGGCGAGGCAGCCAGCCGACAGCATTAAGTCCAGATGTTGATGAGTCAGGTAGAAAAGCTCGAAGAGATAGTCTGAGTCCAGATTCTGCCTCTAGAAGCCGAAGAGACTCTAGGACTCATTTAAGTCCAGACCGCAGTACGGAAAGAGATATAAGTCCAGTAGGAAGAAACAGAAGAGGGCGTTTAAGACGTCAATCAACATCAATAGCCGGTGGAAATAGAACACCTGTCCCTGGACAGTCCAGATCACCAGATTCAAGCAGTTGCAATTCTAGCCGTGACCCAAGTCCTTGCAACAGAACAGTAGCACCTCCCCCACAAGAGCATCGACCTGCAATTAGACGGCAATCCACTACAGAGGAAATTCTCATAGCCAGAGGCTTCCGTAGACAAAGTACGACCGAAGAGATGATTCGCTGCAGAAACTTTCGACGACAAAGTTCTCAAAGCGATGACTGCAGCAGATATCGAGGTAGAAGAGACTCCTGTGCCCAAATAACAGACGGAACTATTGGCACAATGACAGTTGAAACCACCAGCACATTCTTTGACTCAAGCACTCAAACTGGTAAGTGATATTAATCTAATTTACTATAAGTCATACCCTGAAGTTTACTTCCAATAATTAAAAACTATGTCTGTTTAATATTTCATTTCATTCACAATCAGAATGAACCTTTGGGCTTTTTCGGTTAATTGAAAAATAGTCATATTTTGCATTTTGTTTTGTCTCTTGCATTTCTTATTAGCAAGACAATGGATCCGTCCCTTTCGTTTAAATGGATTTGTTCGAAAACACAGACGAGGGGACTACTAAAAAATAATGGCATAGAAAATCTTTTTTTTCTTCGTGTCTTTCAGTCAAAAAAATGTCTTTGATCCAAAAAACCCCTCCAATAGATATAAGTACTTCCTTTGCATCACGTTTGTTAATAAAGTATACTAATAAAATTATATGTAAATATTAATAATGATTTAAAATTAGAAGGAATGCAGAATATAATAAAAAATACATAATTGCTTCGTTGAAATTTAATTTAAACATCCATTGTATTATGGCACGGCAATCTTTCTGCTTTACAACTCATCTTTTATAAAGGAGGACACCGTGAACCTTAAAAGCCTACCTCCATATTATAATTGTTCTCGACGGTGTACAGCTACTTCTACTATTATTTATTCCCACAACTCACTAATGATACTCTAAACTCACCAATTTCCGAATAGAAATTCTGAACTGACCGTCGTTTTTGCCAAAAAAAACAATCACAAAGCAGAAAATCGCTATCTACCTACACTTAATAAAATATTTGAATCGCCAAATTTGTTTGTTTTAATAAACCAAGACAGTCATTTTTCTTTTTATTATTCTTGTATTATATTTCCCGCAGTAAAATTGACGTTTATAATAATTATATTCACACCGATAATTCTATTTGATATTTAATTCTGTTATAATAATAACCTTTTTATCAAAGGGAAAATATACGCAACACATAAATATTTGGAGCGTGTAGAATTAATAAACCCGCCAATCAATATATACTTGCTTTATCACTTTTGCTGGCATTTCTCAATAATTAATTACGGCTAATTAAAATATCACGGGTGTGATTCCTTTGCCCTGGAAAATCTCAATAATCTGATTGAGTTATTATAATGTGCTCAATTCACACCTGTTATCAATACCCAATTAACCCACGTTAATCCTTATACATTTCAACCAATTAAATTGTTTTTCCTTGTGCAAACGTTAAATCAGTATTGAGCGTAAAATGAATGGAAATTGGTGCAGACTTATCCAATATTCTTTGAGCTTGTACAATGAAATGCAAATCAGTTGAAAATGAGTTCTTTCAACTGAGAAAAAAAAATCTTGAACCCTATTCCGAGTGTCTATAGACCAATCGAACTTTTTCTTCATCGTAAAGAATATTTAATGAAATCAGAATTGCACAATTATATATCTGAATTATACCAATTACATATAGGCATAATAATTTATTCAAAATTATTATTTAAAAATGTTGGGATGATTTCAACACTTCGTTGCATTTCCAATATGAGGTCAATAAAGCTATCAACTGAAAACCATATTTTATTCAAAACACCGGCATTAAAGTAAATAACACATAATTTTCTCTTCCGCTGGTAAATATTGATCAATATTTACCAATATTATACGATTTACAATATAAATATTAAATAATACTTCGTTTGTGGTGATTATATACCATTTACCCATCAGTTTCAACATTTTTTGTTTACAAATCATTTTTCCGACAGCGAATATTTTCAGATTGCCTACGACGTAAAATGACCCCGGATGGTATATTCGCCTTTAAGTTTAACTTGTATTTGATTAGACTTTAGTTAACGAATACTTGAACCATAACTTGAACAGTTAGTTGTCGATAGTTGTGAGCAACAGTTGACAGTTGAATATCAACAGGTTGCGTGTAAGTTCATTGAAAAAAGCAATGAGTCCAAACATGCAATCGTCTCATTGAATAAATACTTAGCTAGGTCATTGTTTGGGGCCAAAAGCTAATTCGATAAGACGATACAGACACGAATAAAGCAAATCGGGGTTAACTGGCCACGTGTTGCATATAACGAAAACACCTGCAACATCGTAAACAATGGTTACGGACAAAAGCCAACTTTACCAGGATTAACCCACCGCAAACCGACATTGAATTTACTGTATGACCTGAATCGTTTCTCGAACTACGTGAAACGGTTAAAATATTGCTGTTTTGTACACCGTAATACCCCACAATATTTATAGCATAATTACATAAAATATTTAACAAACCACTCTTGTATAAGTAAAAACACAATATTGCAAAAAATACCCAAACAAATTTGAATTATATTATTAAAGAATGTATTGCTTACTCATATCTTAGAATTCCAATTTTCTCACGTCATATAAAGCACTATTTTGTTTATTGTTTTATAACGGTGATAACGGCTAAATTCGTATTTTCAAATTTCTATAAATATGTAATTAATTATACAGTTAAATACTATTTGTTCCGATCAAAAGACGCGTTTGTATTTGACTATAATATGAAACTATTTGTAATTTTAAAGTAGTGATAAGAGATAAGGGCTGACCGATATTTAGCCTGGGGGAGGCGTTTTCGACAGCACGGCTCCGTTGCTAAAGCAGCTAGCTGTTTTACCGGTAGTGCTATAGTGACAGCTACGCTCTTCAGGTGCTCTCATTGCCTTTCAGTATATCTCACTGTTTGAACATTACACTTATAAATCTGCCGCCCCTTCCAATAATATTATCAGTTCATTTAAAAATAAAATTAAGGCCGTAGTCCTCGTGTTGGTGCTTCGCCCTCCAGCCACCGCCCCGTTGCTTGGCGCCGCCAGAAAACTATGTTTGTTTACCTCTGAAAAATATCGTAAAAAATAGTTTAGGTCCACAATAATCTAGAATTGAACTGGCCTAATAATTCTGTGGCAACTTTAAGTGATCTGTGTGTAATGTGGTGAAGAAAATGTGTGAGTTTTCCATTAAAAACCAGTCGTGCGCACCCTTGTGAACCTTTGTATGGATTATTAAATTGAGGAGCTGCTTCTGAATCATGTCTTTAGGATAGCATCCTCCTGAACACTATATCCCAATGGTTGGTATACTATAGTTATTATTTTAAAATATCCACCCTATTAATATTCAAATTATTCAAGTAGATAAATTTAATGCAAATAATTTAATTGCCACATTCATTTGAATGTTTATAATATCCACATGTAGGAAAACATGTCGAACAGAAAACCACATCCTCGCCGCAATATTATTCTATGCATCATAATTGTTTTTGGAGAACAAAGAATTTCAATTTCGACATTCACTTCACTCAAAACATAAAAAATAAAACCGATTGGACGTGAAAATAATTTGCATTCGATATTCTAGTTGCCATGAATGAAAAAGTTACAAAAATAATATGTAGGTACGAAATATGTACAATTTGTTCAAAATAAAATGCTCTCAAATACAGTTTAATATTTTTTTTAAATATTCGTTGTAACGAATAAAATACAATATTTGACTATTAAATATCATAAATTTAATTTGATTTTATACATACAAATAAGAAGATTTTTTTAATTTACTCGAGTTGATTCGGACTGGATTTGGGAGATTTTTTTTAAATTATGTAAAATAAAATATTAACAACATTTAATTTTAAATAGAGATAAATTTGTAATAATTTAAAGTACAAATTAAACATTAAAATATCCAGATATTTTATTTAACACACAATAATACAGTTCAATTACAATAAACTGAGCTGTACAGTTATGTGTGACATTTTATATTGTTATCTATACAAAAAACATGAAAATCTCATGTGAAAATAAAAAATGACCATCGTTTACTCTTGTCCATTTTTCAGTGTATATTTATTTTTTGAAATATTTATCAAAAATAACATGTATCGTATCCTTGTTTGAGTTTTGACGTGGAAATTCTGTCATGGCGGCATCGATACTGTGATATCAACCTTGGGCGATGAAAAATGATTCTCAACCTTTGAAAACATAATATTTACTCATAATATCTATTGTTTAAAAGACGAATAAAACATCTCAAAGAGCACTTATCCAATATATATTTATAATAGACAAATTAATGTATAAACAATAATAAAATAAAAAAAAGTGTCCGATTACAAAATGTAATTAGAAAAAATCGGCAAACGGTTATACTCCAAGAACAATTTGTTTATAAAATTTTCAGTATAAAAATACATGTTTTGTCTTTTGAGAGCCATACTTTTGAGGGTAGTTCGGTGTGTTTGAAGAGGTACTAAATCTACATATAAAGTCTTCAAAACGAATAACTTAGATACAACCATACTATGAGATGTATTATCATATCATATTTATATATTGTATTTATTACTACTAAACTAACACATCTATTTTACTATAAACTAATTTAGATATCAATCCAAAAGTATGTAATTGCTGATTATAGACTGGACACAATTTACTCGTTTAGATATAAAAAATGTACTAGAAATGGAAAAATTTACCTGTAATAAAGAAAATTGTGTCTGTCAACTGACAAATATAAAAACACCCCATTCCATCTTAATATTATTTTCCCCTTCGTCAGTATTTTCCTCAGCTGTTACTAAATTGTTTAATATAAACGTACCTAGTCATAAAATTCTACGGGACATTTTGTCTTGTAGAACCTCGTACATTTCTCCCTAGTTCATCAATCATACGTTTTATTTATAAGTCAAGTATGATAAATAACCAGCCTCTTTACCGCGGAAGAAATTTAATAAAAAATATGTATATATTGATAAGATGTCGTATGTAAACATTGAGGCAATCAAACATCTGAAGCTTCTCCTAATAATCTCAATAAATGAAAATTGATCTATTTTTAAGTCAAATACGGATAATAACTTTTTTGTCTCTTTATTTAAAATTGCAATATTCAAATGATATAAAAAAATGTTCATATCCATGATTCATTCAAGCATTACCAGCAAACATATTGCTATAAAAGTACGCACATAAATTATAATTCCACAAATCCACCGAATCGTTTCTGATAGCCATAACTTTGAAGAAAAGTGGGTAGCATGAAATAACGATCTGCTATAATAAACCTGAATTTAGTATGAAATATTCGAGGCCAGATAATACAGTGTTAAAGTCGTTTGACATAATTAAATTTGAAAATTAACGTTTGTCAAACAGCTCGCTTTAACATCCCTGCATTAAAATTAAATTGACGATATAAACACTTTGAGATAAATTGGAACTTCAACAACAATTTGTCGACGACATCGTTTCGAGGATAAATAAAAAATTGAAATCATTAAAAACTATATTAATTAATTTTACTAAAATATTCGCATGTTTTCATGTATTAATAAAACTGTGCAATGTTATTTAAACTTATTTTTAAGCATATACTGCATATTGAAATATTTTTGTTGATTTAAAATAATACAAAACGATTTAAAAACGTATTTCTGGATTCAAATGGAATCCAATAAAAATTTGAAAAAAAAACATTTCTTACCCATGTATAATATGAGCATTTTTTTATCGTTTAATCATCAATTAAATTATGACATTTATTGGAGGGTCGTAATTTTAAATCCTTGATAACAATAAAGACTGAATTATTACGAATGTCATGTTTTGTCGATAATCGTGAGGTTATAATGTTTTCAGTTATTTTTTAACCTGTGATGATGAGTTTCTCTCACTTTTTTAAAGAAATATGTTTGTAATTGCCAGAGAATCTGAAAATGGCTACATGTTAGTAGTCGAAAGTACTAAGACTCTAATAAAACTATAGTGGAAATTAAATTATGGAATACCACCAAGAAGTCCACGCGATCAACAATTCTCTCCCAAACTATTTACATTTTCATTTTTTTAAGTTTGTCCGAGTTCCGTTTTGATAGCAAAGCCTCCCTTATAGTGTATGCATTGCATCGGTTATTATTTTTTACGATAATACTTATGATAATAAAAGGGTGCGTAGAGTAAATAAGATTTCGCATCACCATTTTGGCAGTGGTCTTTTAGTGCTTATCTCGGTATGACGTGCTTTTGCTTATTTTTACACGCCTTATTAAAAGCAAACACGGTAATGAAAAAACCACTGCGGAAGCAAAGTACAATATTATTTGAAACCAAATATATAAATATGTATATGACTCGATCACTCCTGTATAAACATTACAATTTTAATTTGTATAGGATGGTCTATTAATCATTAAGAACATTTTTAAACAGTGTAAAGTGTCTCAACAACACACACGATGTAATTTTTATTTCTTTCTGAAATAAGCTTACAAACCAAAGACATGTATACCTTATGTACATTGCAGACTTTTGATCATTGATTATAAATATCTCAAAAATATATTTAGTATAATTTCACAATTTAGGTCACCATATTTATTTATAAATTGTATTATATTAATCCGAAATGTAAATGGCTTTAGATTATACAAAAATCAAACGGCTTTTTTATAATACTCTTAATGAATTAAAGTCCACAGGTAAATAATATGGCAAAAGTATATACATAATTAATCAATTAGCACAAGTGATTTGACGTATTCGAGCTATGCAACGATTTATAATATTGCTTTATTAATTGATTATTGTATTATTTTATTTAAAATCTTTGATATTTACTCAAAACCTTATACGATATACATATATCTATACATATCATTGTATTCATCGGATAAGCTATAAATTTGAATGAAAATTTAAAAAAATATTATGTTTTAAGATTGTTCTATTAATATCCGAAAATTCAAAAAGAATATTATTACATACTAAGCAGTATAATAAATATGTTAACCAAACAGTGAATCATCCTCTTGTACTAGTTCTGTTAAAAGTACCTATTTGATAATAGCAGAAACTTATTAAAATGAATCACTAGTTGTTATAATGCATTTTTTTTGTGTTTTAATAAGTAATTATATTATTATTGTTTGGCGGTTTGTGTACTCTTGTTTCAATATTAGTTTCTTAAATAAATACGGTAGATATTGGGTGATGGGGTTCATCGATAAAAGCCACCAAAAACGGAAACGTCGAAAGCGCTTCAGTAGGATCGGATAAGAAATGAAGATGTCAGGGGGGAAACGCGTCTCGAAACACTCATCAATTGTGAGGTGAGGCTCATAAAAAATATAAAGGCTTTTCGGAGTTGAGGGGTGGTGGTTCAAGTCCTGTCGATCTGCCGTCATTACGATCTCGTCTCCAAAAACTTTGACACAAATTGCCGGTCGTGAGTGACGCGCCACGTCGAGCAGAACCACCACAATAATTGAATTAAGCCTTTCTCCTATAATACCTCATTGCCACAAGAGAATCAAAACTTGGACAGGTATACCCACAGCGCGGATACCGATATTAGTATCGATAATATCCACCCACACCAAGAGTGAAAAAAGTTAACATTACACGCTATCCTTTTACCGGAATTACATTTGAACCTTTTCGTTTGTGGTTGTACAAACTTATCATGATTGTTCTACGACTACAGAGCAAATGTCACTTCTGGTGTAAATAGAGAAATAATTAATGATTGGTGATCACTAGCATCGCCATTGAGCCAACAAATATTTTTTTATAAATATAATAAAAATAACCTTTAAGGAAGTTTTTGCAGTCAAAATTATACAATTAATTAAATAGGCTTTTTACCGTCGATGTGTAGTTTTGCGATGTACCAATGATGGTTATTTGCATCATTACAATTTTATTATATGACCAATCAGGACCTTTCGCGGCATACCTTGATTCTGATAGTTACTACTATACAAACTAGAGGAATTGTATTCCTTCTAAAAATAATTAAAACCGAAAAAATAAAAAACCAATCGATTAATTTTTTTAACAAACCGACCTTAAATTTATAAAATGTGTAGTAAATTTATAAAAAAATGACCAGCGTATTAGTGCAGGGGATTAGACGGGTGGCTACAAATACTGTGGTCATGAGTTCAAATCCCACTCTAGTAAAAAAATATTGAATTGATCGGTTATTACGACTGAGAGATCGGGAATAATATTAGTAAAATCCCCATCGATCGTCTTGATCCAGGTTTACTCTGATTTGCTGGATTGTAAGGTTAAGGTTAATACTAAGGCGATTATTAAGTCGGACAGAGCTGCTCTATCGGTTACCTGTGTAACTAGTAATAGTTAAAATCACTGACAGACAATTAACACGTTATTGTGTAAAAAAAAACCCTCTCAAAAAAGCTCCTCGGGGCGTAAATAAATATCAAATGTAAAAGAGACAATTATCATCAAGATTGATGATTATAACTATTACCATAATTTATATACAGGGTGAACTTAAACTAACTGAGAATATTTTAGGGGGTGGTAGGGTATCGTAAGAATAATTGAAAAAAAATTAAATATTTAAAAAAATATATATTAATTAAAAATTTTAAAATAATTAATAATATTAATAGTGCTTTTGGAATCGAGTTTGGGCCACTATTTTGGAATCAACTGTTTCTCTGAAGTACTCAGAATGTATCTGTTATACGTAATTAATATTATTAATAAATACCGTGACGCCTTCCCTATTGGCGGGAGTCCCTTTATAAGGGGTTGGCCAGGCCACCTTGGCCTTTACGGGATTATATAGTAGAGATGGTTTCCCAGGCCACCACACAGCTATGAGTACTTAAGATCTAGTTTGCTAAACTAGATCTACCAAGTGACTCCGGTGCCGTGAATCGAACCCGGGAGTCTTCACTCACGAATCCGTTACACTAACCACTGGGCCACAAGGCGGCTCATTATTTTTTAATATTAATTAATAAAAAAATATTTTCATTTTTTTTCGATTATTCTTACGATACCCTACCAACCCCCTAAAATATTCTCAGTTAGTTTAAGTCCACTCTGTATAATATAATATTTCATGAGAGTTTTTTCAATCATTAAATATTTTGTAACTATTAATATTGTATCTATGTATAGATTCAGAATTAGATTGTAGTGACTTAGGGATAGAAGCCATGGTAGTGATTATTTATTTACGGCGCAACGGTAGGTACAATTAGACGATTAGGCAATTAGTATCAAACTGTCAGGTGAATAGTGTAGATAGTGGCAACAACTAAGAGACGATAAGTTTATAGTACCCGTGTCAAACATTACCAACACGGCCCCTAATTATCACGCCTCTTCACACTGTCAATTATCGACAATCAATCAATATCTGAATCTTCTATATACAAACCCCAATCTTAGTGCATTAAGCCGTACATAAAATATCAAACTAGAATTATTCATTATTTAGATCCCTTACTATCGTGGTGAATAATTGATCATTGGAAATAACAGTGATTGATACACACTATGTTTAATTTAGTACGACTCGCAATCTAGTACTAGAATGAAAATGTGATCCTTCCTTCTCAAGTTGTTTGTTATTGATATTTTTAGAATAGTAGGTATACTTATATACATATATTACAAGTTGTTTATTTAATTTGAATTTTACATTGTTCATATAATACAAAATCTTATGAATTATACTTGGGTGTTCAGAATATATAAATATAATCTTTTTACCTACTAACATGAGAATAACATTTTATGTGACATTAGAGATGCTTAATATTAAATAAAAAGTAGGGAAATTGTAATTGAAATTTTTGATGTTCTGCTTGGTTTTTTAATAAGTCGTTTATTTTTTCATACATAAGATTTTTACAATTATAATTATAAATAAAATATTTTTTTATGGTTTTCATATGATGACAACACTCATCACAATATTTAAAAGCGAGTTTTGTTTTTTGGGAATTGTCATTTATTATGCATTATTAAATATGTCTAATATTATTTTGAAATTAATTTAATATTCTTATCATTAAAATACCCGTTTTGAGATTTTAGATATGTATTAATCGTAGTAAAATAATTATATGAAATATTATTCTTCCCTCTGGTAACACTGATGGTTAAGGAATCCGCATAGACTTACAGACATACAACATACACACACGTTCAACATTTATAGATGTGATAAAAAGTATGGGAATAAAATAAAAAAACCCATTTACAGATATGAAGATTAATAAACATTAACAAGAATGCACTCTACAATAATAAAGACAATTATAAAGTATTATGCTTAAAACTAAATAACAGATTGATTGGGTAAAACAAAATTTGAATCGAGTGAATTATTTCAAAGTTATAAAATTTTATAATGATATTAATTTTTGAAAGTTCATTGGTAAAATGAATTTACGTTTCCTTGAATCATATAAGGCATAATTATGTGATGACATCGACAAGTTTACTTAATTTTTTTAAACGATATATATATAGGATATCGCCGATATATCAGCCGGCCATACAATTGGATGTATAAATGTCAAGATGGCGGGCCAAGCAGATGAGTTTGAAAGAGAATACTGTTATCAAGGTGATTGACGGTATTTAAATAACAGTAATGAAGAGTGATGTACACTTCAATCGAAAATTCAGACGAACTGACATTTAGCTCGCGTAAACAATTAGTGTTGTCTCACTGAGACTCTAGTTGGTCTAGTTGGTCCGCCATCTTGATATTTATTTATATGGCCTACTAATATATCGGTATATAACGTCTGAGAGTAATCATCATCTAATTTAAAAATTAGTAGCACACAGAAGTATTTCTATAAAGAACCGGTCAAAAGTTGATGTTTTTATTTAATTTAATCGCAAACTTCACAAAGTCCGTAAATTCTTCACAAAATTAGTTTTTAACTTAGTTATGTTTAATTAATCCAAGCTCTAAATGGATTAAACAATACCTAGAAAATGCATACGAAAATCATTTGACTTATTTGCTAAAATTTTAATTTCACGCCGATTCACAATTTCGCCGGTGGGCGCCTTCAATAAAAAAATACGTGTCCTCAATAAATAATCTTATTAAACTCTATATTAAGGCAAAATATATTTACTCATTCTAATCAGAACGTTTAATATTACTGTCCATTGTATTTTTGTTTTGATGTCTCTGAAAACAGAACCTCAGCGTAAAACGACGCCACGTTTATCTTTAATTATAAATTCTTTCTAAATAGTTTTTGGGATTCGTCATCCAAGCGACAGTATACAGATCCAGCTACTTTACTACTATTTAATGATTCATAATCATCCCATTTGATTATAAATTGTATATATGATATATTATTTTATTTACAGAACCATCACCGTTGTATGACAATAACCACTATCACGAGGAATGTCTCCGTTGCAACTCCTGTGGCCTGAATCTTACCGGCCCCAACCAAGTAAGTAATCAATCACCCCTTTTCATATAAAAATATATAGACATGCATCCACCTTTGACAAATATAATAATATTTTCGCAATGGCCACTCGTGCAGATCCTTATTTGCTGTAGTCGATAACGCAATGGTCAATATTAGCAGGTGGGATTAAAAGGTCCGCCATCTCGACGCAGGCGTCCAACTTGTTATTTAGTTTCAGAGTTTAGAGTAAACTTTGCTAGGAGCAAACAGATCTAGAATTGAGATATCATGGTGAGCTTACACCTTACTCATAACACCACAACTGTGTGCTCCATTATTATTTATCCTCGTTGTATAATATATAACTAAAATCATTATCTAGTGATTACATCTATCTAATATGCTAACTATTCCTCTAGTGGTATATTGAATCAAAGTTTGGATCTGATCCGCGATGAGTTACTAACTACTGACCCGCGGGCCACAATCACATCTGTAACTTTCAACCAACTATTATATAATACATATGGCTAGATGTATATACAAATATACATTAGTTGTAAGACTCGTATAAATCATCTCGAACACTCGCATATGAAACTTTCATCTTTGGTCTCGTTGAAAAAGTTTTCGGTCTCTTTTCTCACACATTGTGGTGTCATATATCAGAAAAGTTTCGTTGCCTTCGAATTTATCGTGATATAATTATTTCTAATGTCTTTTGTATGAGAGAAGTTTTTTATACTCATGAGCGGATTAATGAAACTGCGCGTGAAACATATTTTAGTATTTATTATTTTTGTTGTTGTTTTTGTACATATTTAACGTTAATCGAGATTAAATAAACTGCACAGTCAAAACAAAAAAAATTCAAAATAAAATAGAATAACTATATAGGATGGACTTGAAATAACTGAGAATATTTTAGGGTGTGGTAGGGTATCGCAAATATAAGCGAAAAATATTATTTTTTTAAATATTATTAATTAAAAATATTAATAGTGCTTTTGGAATCGAGTTTGGGCCATCATCTTAAAATCAACTGTTTTTGTGAAGTACTCGGTAATGACTGTGTATTGTGTCTGTTAAATACGTAATTGATATTTTTTTAATTTTCAATTTACATTAAAGATATAATATACAGGGTGGACTTGAAATAACTGAGAATATTTTAGAAGGTGGTAGAGTATCGTTAGAATAATTTAACATTTAGAAAATTTTTAGGCCCAAACTCGATTCCAAAAGCACTATTAATATTATTAATATTTTTTTGCTATATATATATATATATATATTATTGTTTTTATTTATTCTTACGATAAGGTACATAAGGTAAGAGTATAGGGTATAACGATGGTAGGGACCACCCCCTAAAATATTATCAGTTATATCAAGTCCACCCTGTCTATTCTGTATACCATTTTTTTCAATCACGGGCTACTCTTATAATTTCTGCATGAAATTTAAAAAAAAATGAATAAGTTATAAAATGTACACATATGTAAGGTTGATGTACAATTTAATATGTGATATTTCATTTACAAGTTGAAAATTCAGAATGCAAGAATGGTTCATTGAACCCACAACGACAGCCAGCACTCTACATAAGTGCACCACAATTACGTTTAAAATACATCTCTCTTTTAAGGTTTTAATATGGGTGTATTTATATGAATATTGTATGTTTAAAGTAAATGCAATTCATTCGTTGTGCAATGTTGAATATTTGATGTTGAAAGTTATTTCAAATCCCACATCCCTCTCGGCAAGAAGGATATCGAACATCGGATTTATAGCTCCACAATGTGTACGTGTAACGGCGATCGTTTACCGGTAAATTTTACATCACTTACCGAACAAAACTCCTAAAATATACTACCACAGCTTGTACTGTACTACTTTATAAAACTGGCATTATACTAGATGGGTGTGTTGGTTTGTTGTCTTGGCTTATTGATGATAATGTGATTTATTGAAATTGTAGAAAAGGGCCAGAAGGTTCAAGAACGCAATCCTGTGCGACCTGCACTTCGCTGACGTGGCCCTGATGGAGTGTAGTGACTTCATGCAACAACTGCGCAGCTTTAAGCCACAGTCGCTTGGCTGCGCTGTAGCCAGAAGGAAAAGCAGCACGACCCTCATATTCCCTCTACCACCACAGGCTTGCTCAGGTAATACATCTTAAATTCATACTACAATTATTAAGATATTCCTTTGGAAACATTCTTCATAATAACGCCTGATGCGTTATTTGTATCACTTGTCTATTCGTACTGACTTGAAAGCGGAACGGTGATTGCTTAATATAAACAATGTCGACACTAATTACCAGAGACAATCTACAATTACAACTTATCACTACAGGGTGAATACAAAGAAGATGGCCTCGATTGATATTCAATAAAACAAATATTTCGCCGGCTCCAGCGTATAAAATGCAAAAAAAAATCGGTGTGCTCTTAAGTCTTTAGGTAACTGAGCCCCATATTGTATGTATTAAACGTCAAAAAAATTTGATTTTCAATCATTATTTAACCTATTAAGTGGGACTTTTTCGAAATAGTAAAATAGTCCTATTTGACCGACAACTAATCTAGATTCATCCATTATCTATAACACATTTCATGTCTCTGGCAATAGAAGGTATTTAATCGTAAATTGTTATATTTTATAAATAATAATTAAACCGAGTGACACGTGACAGGCAGTGTTACCAGATTGAATATGTTCCTCAGTTCCATAAAGACTTAAGAGCACACAGAATTTTACGCTTTATAATACGCCCGAGCAGGCGATATGTGCTGTTGAATCCGAAACGAGAAGTCACTTTATATAATTATCAATTGAATGCGCTCTCAAACAACCAATCAATCAACCAACAGTGTTACCAGATGGAAGAATAATATTTCATATAATTATTTTACAATAATTAATACATATCACCAGCGTAATAGCTCAGGGGATAAGAAGCGTAGCTACAAATACTGTGATCATGGGTTCAAATCCCACTCAAGTTTAGATTTTTTTAATTGATTTGATCGGTTATTACGACTGGGAGATAGGGAATAATTTTAATGAAATCCCGATCGATCGTCTTGATCCAGGTTTACTCTGATTTCCTGGATTGTAAGGTAAATACTGAGGCGATTATTAAGTGGGTGACCTGTGTAACTAGCAATAGTTAAAATCACTGACAGACAATTAACACGTTGTTGTGTCTAAAAAACCCTCTCAAAAAAGCTCCATCAAAGATGTAGGTTCTCTGGTATTCCAGACGACTGTTTTCTCTTAATAATAATTTAAAAAATTAAAAAATCATTAGGATTTTCCTTTAATAACATGCTTTATAAAATGTGCTGCTGAATCCAAAGCGAGAAATCACTTTATATTAAAAAACTATCAATATGCTCTCATAGTGCGAAAATATTAATAGGGCATTATTTTTTATTATTTAATGCGCTGCAAGGAATTACAATCTTATCTATAATTTAACCATTATATTCTTGTAATACCAATTCTGTTCTCCATATAAATGAATCGTTTAGGTATCTAAAATGAAATATTCCAATTCTAAAGGTATGAAAACAGAACATAACTGAATTGTAGGCTTTTACCGCCATGAATAGTGTATCTATTAAATCTGAATTGTATGATAATAATTTATACTGTTTTTCATTAAGTACTACGTGTAAGTGTAATTATGCACAATTCTATATTCCATTGTATTACTACAATCACAATTGGAATGTTATATCAGCGCATTTTGTTATCGAAAGTCTCAATCGTCTCTTTAATGTGATCTGTCATTGATTTGTAATGTAAGATAAAACTCTAATTCGTTTGTACCCAATGTCCTTTTGTTGAAATACCAGATTTTATCGTAGTAATCCCCTAGTCAAGTTATCTTAAACAGGTTATTTATTTAAAAAAATACAACAATATAAGAACTTCAATTTAAAATCTACAATGCTCGGTATTAAAAAGAGTCCCTCGCTCGTGGTCCTCAGAGGGGATATTAATATTAAATGAAGAATTCAACATTCAAATTGCACCTGATGTACGTGAATACATAATAGTAAATGTTGTCGGGTGTTTTAAACCTAAGCTTTCAGAGTGTTTTTATGGATGTGAAGATTATTCACCTGTCCGCTCTCTTATAACCACAGGTAGATAGACATGTATGTACATATAACAGAAGTAAAACTAAGTATCTCTGGAGAGCTTAGCCGATAAAAGCTACACATTCTGAATAGTGAAAAAGAAAGTTTTTATTAGCGCATTATAGTGAAAATCATAAAATGATATTTAGTTAAAATCTATTATGATTCTTTAGTAAGGATATTGATTACATTGGTTACTAAATGTCTCGTATTTAAATATATCGACTATCCGGATAATAACATACGTATCTGCAAGTCATGGATTTTTAATCACATTTCCATAATTTCTTTCGTACGTTCGATTATCCGGAATATTTGGCTATCCGGATAATCCCTGGTCCCAAATACTCTGGATAGTCGACGTCCTATTGTACCTTCCAATCAACAAAAAGCCTTTCCACAGGTGCCAAACACAAAATTTCAATATCGAAACCATCCCCATATTTTTTTTTTATATCAGGCAATTATTTTGTTCACTTCTATATTTTATAACGATGATATAAACCAACTGGGATAGATGAAGCAGCCTCAACGGACAGTGATCGGACTGAAGAGTTCAAACTGCAAATATTTGGAAATGGTTTTGCCCGCCCACTCTAAGTTGTGACTCCAAGCTGTTTAATTTACAGGTTTGGTGTTCAACCTACAGTGAGTGGTCATTGCCAAATGCATCATCATATTAATAGCATCTACCTGGTATTTTGATTTCAATGAGTATTTACGGTATTATATAAAAACTCGGGGACACTAGATTAACTGCCGCCAGTTAGATTTGGCACCATCAAAACAAATATAGGGAATATTTAGCTGATTTTTTTTTAGTTTTTAATTTTTTCGATATTGAATCAGGCGGGATGTGAACTGGCAGCCGCGAGTAATATCGCATCCTGCAAAAATATCGGTGTTATTTTTGCTACTGTGGAATTACATTATTTTAAATAAAAACATTTTCAATAAAATCGATTGCTTTATAAAAAAATTGAAACCTTATAAAAAAATAGGGATCTTTAAAATAATACTGGGATACATTAATCACTATTTTATAATATCAAATATACTAACTCAATTTAAAAAATTAAATATTCTAGTCTAGTTGAAGGGTCTAAGATAATTTTCAAAATATATTATCGAATTCAATTGTGAAATTTTACATTATTCACTATTTACGTACATATTATTAAATTAAATTACATAGATTATACATACGTCAATTATAAACAATGTACTAGCTTTTAAATCACATTGGGGAAGTAAACATTCGTTTTTCTTTAAACTTTCAAACGTGGATGGAAAATAATTGTTCGTATCTCCTGTTCGTCAAAGATAACTAATAAAATTTTATTTGATAACAATTATGTGTAGATAAATTCCAAAGAGTCTAACTTACGTGAACATACTTTATCTGAAATTGTTTAAGTTTGTCAATTAGTATACAAACTTGCCTTATAATGATACCCGAGAAGGAGTTGCATACGTAAATTTGTAGTCAATTACAAAGTTTCTCCGGAGAATACCTACATGCAATATTGTTTCAGTGTAAATGAAATCATATTGCACACGTGGAAGAGGAATCTACTACACGTGTAATATAAGATAATAATAGTCAGAATAGGGGGTGCGTTAAAATTACACGGCTTTAGGAAATCTACTATATCGACTAGGGAAATCTCTGAAATGACCGTCTCTCTTTACTAATGCATCTTTCAGACATTGCAAGACAAATCCTTCCTAATTATTCCTGCTTTTTATGGCGTTTTCAACCGCAACTTGGATTTAACGATTATACTGTGGGGCAATTAATCCATTTTGTCCGTCGCTTCGCTACCACAACTCCTTTTAGTCATCTCTCTCTTTTGAAATTAGTTTCCATTGATAAAAATATTAAAACTCTACCCGAGACTTTAATTTATGATGTCTTTGCGGTCACTGAATAACATTTCCACTAAAATTTTAAATATTATACGGGGTGGACTTTAAATAACAGAGAATATTTTAGGAGGTGATAGGGTATTGCAAAAATAATTGAAAAAAATATATTTATATAATATATTATATATCGTGACGCCTTCCCTATTGACGGGATTCCCTTTATAAGGGGTTGGCCAGGCCACCTTGGCCTTTACGGGAGAATATAGTAGAGATGGTTTCCCAGGCCACTACACAGCAATGAGTACTTAAGATCTAGTTTGCTAAACTAGATCTACCAAGTGACTCCGGTGCCGTGAATCGAACCCGGGAGTCTTCACTCACGAATCCGTTACACTAACCACTGGGTCACAAGGCGGCTCTATTTATATAATATTTTTTTATAAAAAAAAATTGGTTATTTAAAAATTAAAAATATTAATAGTGCTTTTGAAATCGAGTTTTTGCCATCATCTTGTAATCAGCTGTTTCAATGAAGTAGTGACTGTCATGTGTGTATTGTGTGTTACACGTAACAAATATTTTTAATTAAATTTAAAAAAATCGTTTATATTTGCGATACCATACCACCCCCTAAAATATTCTCGGTTATTTCAAGTCCATCCTGTATATAAATTTAAGTAAATTATCGTGAAAACAAATCTAGGATTAGAACCAAGTACATAATTCTTAGTTAGCATGACGATGCGCCATGAAGTTATTTAATTGATTATAAATATAAGAAATCAATACTCAAATTTAATAGTAACAATAAGCAATACATTTTTTATTATAAATACTCATACATAACCGGCATTCGTATGTGAGGTTTCTGAATAATTTTAATTATATACACAGCTTGAATGTCGCTACGCGATGGCGGCACGTGTCTTAGAATTCATTAATGAGAGTGTTTAAGTTGGCAAGTGGCGTGTGCCTGGTTGAAGATATAATTCGGGGGGTGTTTGTCGGTTAAAGTTGTTAAATGAGGGTTGTGGTCGGGCGGGTGACCACAGTTAGCCAAGTTGTTCCCTATAAATAGTGCACACAGGAAGTGTCGACAGGACTGCATTCGGGATAACCCTCGTTTATTACCACTAACGACTTCACTTGGATCACAAATACATTGGATTCTATATTTTAAACAATAAAAAAATATGTTTACAATAACAGACTATTAATGATATTAGACAATATTACTGATTTTATGTGTAGGCATCATCAGAATATAAACCACAAGTTAATATTCAATTAATTTAATTTCAAAACGTTTATATATTTTGATTATTATTATGAATGCATGTAGGTATCGATGTACTGTAGTACTTTTCAGTGCAACTTTTACCCTGTTTGACAATTTTCCCATCTACTATAATCGACAAGGCAATCTGCCCGTATGCAAACATCACCCAATAAGCTTTTATTGATTTTGAATATTCTTGTATAAATCGAGCTTATGGAGTTCGTTAGATAAAATGTCAATTGAAAATTTTAACTAAGATTAAAATTACAAATTGTATAATCGTGTAAAAAAGTATTACCGTTATTACAAACCAACCACCTGGAATAGGACTCGAACCTCTTCTCCCGGTTTACGGTCAGTTATACTATCCACTAAGCTAATGAAATTATGTTATATTCATCTAATTAGATTGAAAACATTGATTGTTAAGAATTATTTTAGTTGAATACAATATGACTGATTTAAATATATAAAAAATCGTGACAATTGATATTTTGTTATAACATGCAATTTAATTGATAAAAACTCACGTTTTTGATGATAATTATTCATCATTATTCAATAAATGTAATGTAAATGATGTAAAATTAAACAAATATAAAGTCGCATTAATACACGATTTTTAAACCTAACTAATTTTTAATATTGAAATTATTAAAAATATATAATAATAGGGGTTTTGACATCATCTGTATTAGTTTAGAAATACATATCATCGTGGAAACCACAATAAGTCGTATGAATAAAAACCAAAATTTTCAGGAGAGGCAAAAAAATGTTTCAACAAGACACTATTTTTCTAATTTATTAAGTAAAATGCTTAAATATTTACCGTGACGCCTTCCCTATTGACGGGAGTCCTTTTATAAGCCTTTTAGCCAGGCCTTTACGGGAGAATATAGTAGAGATGGTTTCCCAGGCCAGCACACAGCAATGAGTACTTAAGATCTAGTTTGCTAAGCTAGATCTACCAAGTGACTCCGGTGCCGTGAATCGAACCCGGGAGTCTTCACTCACTTCACTTAAATATTTTTAAAATAAAAAGGTTTTTTTGACATACAACTTATTGTGGTTTCCACGACGACATATGATTTTGAATGAATTGAAATAAACATAATGGATTAAAATCATTTAGAATGATGGCGATTCTAATATCAAATTGCTCCTTTGATAGCTGTGAATAAATTAGTTCCTCCAGAAAAGCAATTCAACTCGTTCCATTTTCACGTCACAGTTTCCGAGTTCACCTGGTACTCTTTAATGGTAAAAAAGATACGGCGAAAGTTTGAAAACAAACTGGTGGCGTTTCAGCCAACAGACGCATCTCCAACTCTTCCAGATAGGAGCAAAAAATACAATATAAGGCGAGGCGCATACAGAACCAACCACAAGTTTGCTTTTAGTTCACGTCACTGCCATTACAAATACATTGAATAAACTAACTAAACTATGCACTTCTCTTCTCAAATAACAAACTGCTAAATTCATTTCAGGGAATTTAACCCTACTTCATGATGATTAATGCATGGAGTTGCTTGTTTGTTAGCCAATATCATAATTGGGCTTTATTATGCATTACCAACATTTTGAAAACTTAAACTATTATTAATTTACCATCTATGCAAATACTCTTATCACCACTCAAACATGTGAAACAGTGCCTTCTTTTATATGATCATATTAATTTTTATATAAAATATGTTTCTTCCTATCTTAAAAAACAACGCATAAGTGATATTCGATTTTTACATCACATCAATAAAAAGTCCTTTGGTAGCATTTGAAAGTTCACAATAGTATGACTTGATATACCATATTAAATTGGCTAAAAATGTGTTTCTATATTCTTTTTGGGCATATATTATTTTAGCTACATTTTTAAAGCTATGGATTACTACGCATCGATAAAAACAAATAAAATTAACAATCATCAATAACTTTTGCTTTATAAAAACATAAATGTTTTAATAATAGCTAAAGTAGATTGTGTAGGTTGAAATATTTTAATTTAAAAAGAAAACAAATAGAAACACGCAATTTAAAAATTTTAATAAGCAAAAACTGATAAAATTATATTTTCACCAGTGGAATCCGGAATTTATGTTTGGTATTTGGATATGGTATTTATTGATTATACTCAAACGTGAGTGAAAATACATTCTCACTAATAATACGGATTTAATATGTGAACAGGTAGTGTACCCACATTAAATATAAAAAGTTAAATACGAAAATATTTTTTCGCATTTATTAATTATATGTGTTTATACAACATGTCTTTTATCGATACTCAAATTATTAAATGTAAGGAATGGTACATTAAATTTAACACAACCATACCTTCATTAATGGTCCAAGTCGGCTAGTTAAACTTTTCAATTTTTAATTATTATTTTAAAAAGTTTAAGAATCTTGCGTATTTACTTATTAGGTGATTGACCGCCTGATTTGAATATGTAAAAAGAGTACGGTACAGCGTAATTTTAACCAAAATGCACTTCGCACATTTCAAGCAACAACAATACCTTGTTGACGGATTTGAAATTGACCCTGAACTTAAACTTGTACTCCTTGATGTACTAATGCGATGACATCTTAAAGTTGTTTTTATTATTCTCTAATGACAACATATATACACTCATTAATATAACCGAAGATTATCAAGCTGTCATAATAAATTATTTTATTATTAATATATTTTTTTTATACAAAAAAATGCTAAGGCCCGTTTTTGTATATTTTTTATAAGCGTATTGGCATTACACAATTAAGATAAAAAGATTTTAGTTTCAATTACAAATATGTTGTATATAAAATATTGGTAAGGCGATTGGAGACGAAGAGGTTTAAAAAACAATATTCGCATCGTCGATTTCAGTCAACAATTGATGATTACAATCTAATGGTTTTCAGGAATGTTTGTTATTAATGAGGTTACCAATTTTGATTTAGCTAATAAATGCCTCGTATTTAGTCAATGGTATGTCGCACAATGGGTATTTGATTACAATTTCAGCGATGACATTGGTATGCATATAGACACAGACAGATCTAAATCGGCATCGGAATTGATTAAATGCATTGCTTTACAGACGAGATATGCGACGAATTCCCACACAACCTGATTCCAACACCAGGATACTGGATCGAGTGTTCCCGGCAGAAAATTACCACTGACACCATCTGGGATGAGAGTGAGTCTGAACATGACTCTGGCAGGGAGATGGATGGACCCCGCAGGGATAGAAGTAAGCTATTCAACCATTTATTCATTCTACATGTGCATTGCAAACCTGTATCAAAAAATAAAGAATTTTTACATAACTCATATATTATAATATAATTGTTAAAATTATAAAATTTTATCAGAAAAATTAACACTATTGTCATGACCAGTTTCCCCAGTTTTTAATCATTGTTGTTGGAGAATGAGTCAAACAGCCGTATTTAATATAAAAGTGTGTTCATGAGTCGTGCTAGAGCTTATTGTATTGGTGCGTGTACTAATAGACTAGAGCTTGGTAGTATTGGTGTAAATGCATACCCACCGCACGCACACACTCTCATTACACTATTATATTTAATACCATCGAAAGAAAATTTGAATCAGTAAATAATAAAAAAAACTCTGTAATTTTTCATTATATTATAAAGAGGAAATGTATTATTTATTCCGCAAATGTTTTAAAATTTCAAATTGAACCCTCATACTATTCTCCTATTCTAGCTATTATGAATTTTTTTTGTATTTTTTTAAATTTTAAACTCGGTGCTACATTTGCATATATGATGATTTATTTACATATTTTTTTAGCTCTGTTTTGAGTTAATATTTGATTTAGTTATAAATAATACCCATTGCATGTATTAATGTTAACGTATGATATTTTTCATCTCTTTATTTTATGGTTTGTTCTTTGTTAACAAAGTCAATATTGTAAAAGACTTAAATATAAATAAATCTACAATCTAATGATAAATCAAACTTTCGCAATTTTCATTAAGTGGAAGATGATTAATTAATCCTTAAGCTCTTTCAACTATTTTTTAAAACTCGTCCTTCATCTTAACCTCACTAGGTCTACTTAAGCTCTCTAAATACTATTACAATCTATTACACGCGTATATAATAACAATTGTTATTTGTAAATGATTCCGATGATAGAGTTATAATTTTTAATGAATATAAACTATCAACAGGGAATAGAAGAGACAGTGCCCTCGACGAGGAAGACACCGAAGATGAAAGTCCCCCAAGACAGAAAACTAGTATTGAGCAACAATGGGAAACCTCAGCAGGCTTCGAGTTAACTTCAGTAGAGCAAGAGACCTACGAGCGTTACTTTTACGGCACTGAACATTGGAATTACTTCACTAACGACGAGGACCTTGGACCAGTTATACTTAGTATCAAGCAAGAGACCCTTAACTCTAGAGACCAGTTTAGGTGAGTACATATTTTAAACACCAAACATGAATTGGACCTATATTTTATTTTAAAAAGTATAAATGTCATCCTCCATGTTGGCAGCGACTTAGTGAACAAGAGTAGTGGTTAATGGCCGCTGAGTTTCACTTCAGCACACCATTAGCATAATTACATTTGATAGTGCATCCTGAAAATGTGTTTGTTGAATTTAACCACTAGACTACCAACTATATTAATACGACGGGCTTTTAAACACTTACATACGACTACATATGTATTTTCCAAAAGACATGCAATTCTAATTTGAATCCTACAAAATACAACCTTTATACAGGGTGGACTTGAAATAACTGAGAATATTTTAGGGGTGGTATTTCAAGTATACCATATAATTTAATAATAGTTGGTGGCTAAACACATTCCATTTTAGGAATTAGGCTTATGTGACCTGAATATATTTTTAATTTCAGGGCCGGTTTCTTCATATAGCTCTAAAGTCGTGAGCTACGTGGCTACGATTTATATGATATTCGAGTTTCTTCAAGCTGTGTCAAAGTTAAAACCGATCAAAGCCTTTGACTACATGACATGAGCCGAAGCGATGACTTCGTCACAAAATTTCACTCGAATTTATGGGGAAATATAGCACGAGTTTTGATTTAGCTATAGCTAGAGTCAATATTTGACAGTTTGTAACACGAGCTAAATCTTGAAGAAACACATTTTACGCTTAAATCGCCGAGTGAAACCAGCCCTTAAAATCTATATTTGAATTTTAATAATTAAATAGCACAGTATAATATTAATCATATACATTTTATAAAAAATATGTAATAATTTTTATATAGTTCATTAATTAAATTGGGTTTTATATTATATCAATAATTACGCCATGTTTAATTACAACTGAGTTATGATTTATCGCAAATATATAAAATTTTGAATGTTAATTAAAATAAGATTAAAGGGTTGAGTATAATTAAGTTACGTATTCCAATTATTTGGTCTTCATACGAAGTGTCTGCATGCACGACGATGAAAAGTAATTTTCTTTATGGGGTGATGCAGAATGGAAATGCGACAGTATGAAGTCCCTATTAGTGTCGTAATCCCTGCACTATGGAGTCACACGAACTGCATAATATAACTAATATTAGAATAGTAGTAGTTGTGTTGGTTTGGTTAGATAGCTAACTCTGTAGCCACGATCTACCAATTTGTCGTGATGAAATATGACCATTCCAGCTATGAGTGCCACGTAGAACAATGCAACAGGCTCTCCCTCTATAATACGTATCACCACAACGATTATAAAATACTACGTGATGTGTTTCTAAACATATGCATTATATAACTAAACTATCGTATTGTTTTATTTTTAAATCATACTAGTATTTATAGTTGATACACATAACCATAACCACAACCGGCTGTTACGTCAGCGTAACCCAATATTTTACAAGAAACAACCCTCAGAAGCTAAGGGAGTCTAATACATATATAAACATTTTGATATTGAATTTCCTTCTCATTTGTGTCAGAATCACAATTTTCTTACAAATATCAACAAGCCCTTATGCCAATTTCAGAAAATTAAATCTTTTAAGTTTTATAAGTTTTATATAAAACATTAAAATTTGACCCCATTTACCTATTGATAAAAATGTATTTATGTATTTGAAAACTACATGAGTAGTCTATAAAATAAATAAATATTCAATTTAAACACCATCAATTTAAAAAGAATTTTTAAATTTATTATAAATATCTTAATTAAATTCCAATTCCACTCAGCTTCATACTCGTTTTATTTCTATGATTGTTAAGTTTAACTCTATTTTGCATTAACTAGTGTAACTATTTTCTCGGTCATTGTATTTTATAGGTTAAGCTTATTTAAAATGTAATTAATAATTGTCTGAGGCCAAAGAGAACGCGAAATCCGTTCGCGGCGAACTGTCAACGGGTGAAAATATATGAAACTCCAGTGCGTGCACAACCTGAAAGCGAACTCCGCAATTTTCCTTTATTTTCACCCGTTGACAGTTCTCCGCGAAAGAAATTTGCGTTCTTTTCAGCGAATCATTTACTGTATTTTAATTCTAAAAAAAAATACCGTGACGCCTTCCCTATTGACGGGAGTCCCTTTATAAGGGGTTGGCCAGGAGAATATAGTAGAGATGGTTTCCCAGGCCACCTACAAGCTAGATCTACCAAGTGACTCCGGTACCGTGAATCGAACCCGGGAGTCTTCACTCACGAATCCGTTACACTAACCACTGGGCCACAAGGCGGCTCAATTTTATTTCTACTGTGCTAATAATATATGTATGGGCATATTTATTTCCATTGATACTTTGTCCATTATTTTTTTATACTGAACCGATCTTAATAATAAAAAATATATGGCAGAGTATAACAAAAGGCACATTTTGAAATACTTTAGGATCGTATACATTAGCTGATGATAGTAGTGTTGGAGTCCATTAGGTTATTACATCGGATGGTGGATAGAATCTGGTCCAGTAGCTCTATTGTCAGAACAGCAACAGGCTCCTCCTCACTTGACTTCTTGGCCTGTCTACTAATTAACCACTAATCAAACAATGCATTCTAATACTAATTACAATATTAATAAATACTTGTTTAAATCATTTGAAACACAATTTCATATTTGGTTGGTGTAGAATTTTTGAGAGTCAGCTTCGGTCCACCCATATTAGTATTTCACGGTCCGCCTACACCCAATCTGATTTTCAATCAGAAAAATAAGACCGTATTGAATCAACCCAATATTTGTTACATCTATCAATCACGACCAAACTTGCAAAATCATCTTTTAATATTTAGTCACAATACCCAAAATGTACGACCGTATAATATGTATAAATATTTTACTTTCTCCGCATTGCAAATTCACTGATTTAATATATATTTATAGTGATATAATTATTTCTAATGTCTTTTGTATGAGAGAAGTTTTTATACTCATGAGCGGATTAATGAAACTGCGGGTGAAACATATTTTATATTTCTTATTTTTGTACATATTTAAAGTTAATCGAGACTAAATAAACTGCACAGTTAAAACAATCATCAAATTTTTCAAAAGAAAATATAATATACATATAGGGTGGACTTTAAATAACTGACGATATTTTAGGGGGTGGTAGAGTATCGTAAGAATAATCTAAAAAAATATTAAATATTAATTAATATTAAAAAATAATTAATTACGTATAACAGACACAATATACACGTGACAGTCACTACAGAGTAGAAAAACACTCGATTCCAAAAGCACTATTAATATTAATTTATTTTTAATTTTTAATTAGTAAAAATTTGTTTTTTTTTAATATTTAATTATTATTTATATTATTCTTACGATTCCCTACCACCTACTAAAATATTTTCAGTTATTACAAGTCCACCCTTTGTATCCCACAAATAAATAAAAACTCAAAGACTGGTCTATCAATTAATACTTTTTTTAATAAAACATGTAGTGATTATACCAAGAAAATTTATACTTTAAAAAAATAAATTATAATGTATACTTTAGACTTACACTGTCACAAATCTAATTTGAGAAATATTCATTAATAATCTAGATTGAAGGTACATATTTAAGAATTTAGGAACACGGGTAGAAGTACGATCGATGCAGTTTCTACTGAAATTTAAAGCTAAAAATTAAAAATCAGTTTCAATATTTTAAAACTGATAAACTAAAGGGAGATGTATCGCAAAAATATGTTATTAATATGCAATATTTCAGCTGATTATTAGAATATTCCTAATTAAAATATTATCTATGATAAAAATTGTATCCTGTATATACAATTGATATTGTTATCGAAATAACAATAAATAATAGAAATATCATGTGGGAAAACTATTAATATTTTGATTGGGGGGATGATGGTAGATATCATTAACGGTATATTGATTTGGAGCTCTCTTGACAATTATGACAGATCGACGTACAATACGGGGGCCAATAAATATAAATTGACATACAAAAAAGCCTTTGTTAGTAGTGCAATTGGCTATGGGAGCGAAAAAGCATTGCGTAAATTATTTGAAAATACATAATTAAATATAATTTTCCAAATGGTCGCAGTGGCATTGTGTTAATAAATAATCGAGGTAAATTTTCATTAGCGAGGGGCTGTCACTTGTCCCTTTGGGTAGTCGCTCACTTTCCGCCCCTTGTCCAAACCATCTCATCATTTTATAAAATGCTTCGTACCATTTCTAAATACGGATATCAACCCTCGATAATAATACCCGTTGTGTTTCTTCCGTGTCACATTTCATCAAACAGATGTTTTCCAGATGGTTTCAATCAGAACAAACACGCGTAGGCAATCACAATTATTCCAATCATCGATTTATCTTAATACTTAATTATATGACAATGCGCACATTAAATTGTGAGCAAAAAAAATCGTATATGCTCATATTGTCGTTAACACAACACAATTTTCAGATGCTTTTAAGTCTCAGTTAAATGTTCGATTTATATCATTTATACAAAATATGTACAGATCATCTCAACTCATGTTTTACTCTAATTTTCTGGATAATAAGACATATTCTGAGGGGATTGTTATCTTGCATAAAGCCGCCCTATCGCAACTTTAATAGTTCAAATCAAACAACACGCCGATAAACTTATTCAATGAAATAGAGTAATTAGAGTGTCTGCGTGCGGTGCGTATGCGTGTATACCAATACTACCAAGCTCTAGTCTATTCATACACGCATCAATACAATAAGCTATAGAACGACTCATTAACACAATTATTTTAATACGGCCGTTTGACTCATTAACTAATAATGCTTAAAACGAGGAAAAAATATTTTTTCTGATAAAATTATCATCGAATTAGGCAGGATAGATTATTTAATTTCTATTCGTACACACACAACTCACTAACACTATTATATTGAATAGGACCGATAATAAATACAACAAATAAAAGTAAAAGTTGCACATAGTTTAAATACCTTCAATTTTAAAATAATTGTCATATTTTGATAAATTTATAAATAATTTAAAATACATAAATAAACTGGAAAGCAATTTCTATCGCGACTCTTTGTCAATCATCAAATATCAAATTTTCGTTGCGGGTTTCGTGATGAAAATTCAAAATATTTGCTCATGATTTCTCCACTTCAAAGTTGTTACGGGCTGAAATGTTGCGGTTCAACGATAAATATCTCAATAAACGAACCGATATTCGTCCTTCGTATAATAAACTTTCAAATATATAATATTTTAAGGAAATGTCCGAAGTGATTTCCATCAGCGGGGATTAATTGGAGGAAATTATTCGACGTCTTGTCGGGCAAAGCTTCTTATGAAATTAATACTTAATTAATCCAGCGTTAATTATCTGGAACACCCGCCGCCCTTTGCCGTCCCAATTTTACCCTTCGTTATAGAAAATAAATAATAAAGGCTCACCTTTGATTTTATTAAAAATTCTGAGACCGCATCCCTACCTTGTGCCAACAAAAAGAGAGCAAGTAGCAATCAAGACAAAGCAAATATTTTACTTCTGTCACTGATTTTCGCTCAAAATTATTGAACCAAAAATTCCACAAATTAATTAAAAAAAGGGTTTTTGATAAATTCATTTAGATTACTCATTTGTCCATATATTTAGTATTTTTTAAATAAAATAAGTTTTAAAAAATCTTAATATTATATATATCTGTTGAAATTTTCTAATAAAATAGTGAATTATGTTTAATACATTACTTATTATTTTTTATGGTAATATTAATTAGAAATTGATATTTAATTTAAATGAACGGCTCACTTGTTTCTCCGAGTAATCTGACTCCCTTCACTCATTGTGTCTGAAAAATGAACATCCTTCAATAAATAGAAGAAGATTAAACAGTTAATTTATGACAAAGAACCATTTTTATGTCATCTTTGAAATTCAACGCTTTATTAACCCATGCTAATGTTTCATTTAATTTCGGCTGTTCGAAAATTTCATAAAAATTTTAATAAAGCTAAAATTTTTATTTCAACCGTTATATTTCAAAATCAAAACCACCTTTCCTAGGTTCTAAATAAAAAATCAACAACACAAATATGATGAACTATGATCCGAAACTTTATTTTTTAAAATCGAACTCTCAACAACGACAGGTTCCTACTTTCAGTTCCTAATAAGCGAATATAAATCCCAAGTGGTTAGGATACAAAAGGAATAATAGTTTGTGGGGTTATACACAATTATTATACCATATTGTGAGACGTGTATAGAAATGTCTTCATCTTATTATTATTGTATAGTAATGCCATACTCTATCCCATTGTTAAGTCTCACTAGTCAATGTGTAGTAGAAAGCCTTCCTCCCTTCTTCAAACACCCACCCCAACCAGCCATCTAACGCATTCATATCAATCAAGCTTAATTAATTATTACTTTGAGCAATTATGAAGCATAACGTGTTTTTGGTATGAATGAAACTTTATTTAGGTTATGGTGAAACAATATGTTTGCGATAGATCCAATTAAATGCATCAACAAATAATGCTCGGGGGCTAGCTTACCGATGGTTATTGTTCTTCTGGCGCAGATACAGTTTCAATTTAGCTTTGCGATCAGTGGTTACTGGTTCATGATATTCTCTTTTCATGTTCAACAAAAGCTCGATATCGAATATTCACTGACGGATGCAATTTGCGTACAGAACACACAAAGCCTCTCAGTTCGTCGTTATAAATGATGTCTCATAACGGTGACAAACTCAGCCAGCTTAACTAAACTACCTCGGTCTTTTTAATCTGGCCAAAAGCGACCTGTGACACCTGTCTTTCCATTGTTTCTGTCGTATAATCGGCTATGAAAACCTCACACACGGAATACACCCGCAATTTAAACCTCCAATGTGAGCCGTCTATTACAACCTAACGTATTGTTCGTGAAAAACACGACTTTTAAAACGTTTCTACTACTTTATACACAGGTATGTTTAAGTAGATTAAAAATAGAAGTACAGGGCTTTTTTCCTAATTACATTTGAGTAGGATTTTTATTAGAATTTTCAGGATACGATTATCTAGAGCCTATCACATGCGTTGATCTTAATCATAAGAAAATATATATTCTACAAAAAACATATAAACATAATACTATCATCCAAATGTGTTAGTTTGACTCGTCTCAATGTGTAATTTCTTTCATTTTTAATTATTATATCACTATGTTTATTTTTTATTGAACATAAAATTCTATAAAATGCACCGAGTCTATTTATGCAATATTGCCTAGGCACATTGAAATCATTAAAATCAATATGATTTTCCCATATTTTTAAACAAATATTTTTTTAATACTTTCAGTTAAAAAATCTAAGGTCATTTAATCTGCTTAAAACTAACTATTATATAATAATATATGCATAAAATGAAAATAAACTAATTCTATTAGAGGGAGTAAAATAGTATATTCACATATTGGTTTTGAAAAGAATTTATAACAATGTATATTAATTGGTTTAAATGGCCAACTTTATGTAAATAAGCGTGGTATCTAATTTTGATATTGTTAATGCTTATGATCCTTGTTAATTGGCTTTTGTCTGACAAACAATCGGCTAGGGTTCATATAAGTACATATATACTTCATAATTGTTTTTAAATCCCTGCTCTTGTTCTGGATTAAATTCAAAGTTAAAACAGGCTTAATGTAATAATGTACTTTGGTTTTGTATGTGATGAAAATGACAATATCTTGCGGCTAAAAGAAAACATCCAGCCGTGATAATGAAGGCGTACTAAATATTCGCAAAATGTGATATGGCAATGTTATTGTTAGACAAATTCAAAATTAAAACGTGAAATCCGTACATCCGCCATTGTACAGCCTCACCCTTTCAGTGTCAGTGTTAATTTACAAAACTTTACAGGAAAACTCAACAAATACGGAATTCACGCACCGGTTTATCCTGCCTCTGATTTCAGTAGCGCGGATAAACTTTTTTAAACTATGTACCTATGTGTAAATAATTTATTATTCCCAAATTTAATTTGATCAAATCCCTGTAAACCTGCCATTCGTGTAATAGTTTCAGTGTATTGATAAAAGTAGTAGTACTAGAATTTCATAAAGCTGAATAACGCAGTTCATCCCTTTGTATGGTATACCGTGTCAGGTGGAATTTATAATATATTCAGTTTGCATTTTACGAAACATTTTGTTCAATCACGATTATATTCTTTGGAACGATGTAAACTCTCTTCTTTATTATCATACTTGCATATAATATGTTTCCAGTTTCTAGGTATGAAATTCCTTTTATCTTGTCCACTCTGGCAATTTAATTAGCGAACAAGTCTTGCTTCACCGCAACTTTACCTATTTACTTGCTTCCACGTAAACTCCTATTTCATGTTTAGTCGCTAATCTAATATAGCTAAACTTATAATTCGATTCAATAACATGCATTTATGTTTGGTTTGTAAATCTAACCTGAATCGCTACATTCTAATAAATCAATTTATATACAGGACGCACCTTATAATACGATCGATTTGAATGGGATATTTATGAAAGAGACGTGCAAGTGTAATATGTACATATATCAATAAATTTACTAAATTAAAATGTATCGTAAAAATAGCATGAAAATTAAAAAATACAAAATTTAATGTCAGAGCTGTACATACGTATTTTGTTGTTAAAATACAACTCACGTTTGTCGGTAAAGCTCTGGTTTTTTACCATACTTTATTCTCTCGTCTGTATTTAAGCGCAAGGTAAAATTGAGGCTTTACACAGTGATTTTCAGTCGGATTACACTCAACTTTGTCACACAAACAAACAGACCTATACACAAAGTCTGGACTAACTACCAACATCTCTATTCTATATAGACCTGTTCAAAACCTTCCCAGATTAGTTATAGTGCTTGTAACTTACTATTTTACAACTTTGTAAGTATTTGTCGCGTCTGCGTATACTGAAAACCTTTTAAAAACGTCACTATTGTTTAAGTTTTTTTTATTTTGATTATATCAGTAGCTGCAATGTCATCACAGATTTATTTCAATTCATTCAGAATAAAACTATAATACGAAGTTTTTACAATAATAAGGGCTGCAAATCCAGAAAATTTTGACATGATTACCACTTCACTAATTTTTCAATTTGATGCTGCAAAGGTTAAAACTGTAAATATATTTATTAAAAAAAATATATTACATAATTTCACACTCTTACCAATCTAGTATCTAGTCATACTATTTATAATAAGCACATTTTTCAGACCTTTTAATATTCTGACTGAATGAAATTGAATTAGATAATTTATATGCTTTAAATCTGGCTCTGACATTTATTGGTTATATTATAACCAAATCACGGCTAAGAGGGTGAAAAAAACAGACTTTCAATTGCTCACAACTGTAAAGCACTGTGCGGATTATATATTTATTAAAATAAAATATTCTATTTAAAATTTTGGGATATTAATAGAACAATCTTATAACTTATTATTTTTGAAATTTGCCCCTCTTCCGAGGATTCAACCACATTCTTTCTTTATAATTTTTTCCGTGTATTTTTTAAAATTCCAGATAATTTAAAATAAAATTATTAAATGTGTTATAAAGCAATATTATAACAGTAATCGTTTCAGAGCTCTAATATGTACATACGTCAAAGCACTTCATCGTACTCACTTGGACTAGGATGATTAATTTAAATTTAATTAATTATCCTAAATCAAAAACTTTTATTATTTTTAATACAAACCTAAAAACAATTGATTTAAAATATAATAGAATATAAATAGTGATAATATTGTAAGTAATGAATATTCTTTATTTTGTCATACCCTCCCTTCAGTTTTGATATTCGAAATTGTGCACAAGGTGTATAGAATAATGCTAATACGAGGATAGGATGGAATGAAGGAAAATGTTTGAGGCAATTTGATGGAGCCATTACTGTGTAATATGAGCTTGTATCTGGGTTCTATGTTGTAAAAATAAGGTAATGGTGTCTCACCCACAGGGAATACAATCATTCCCAGACATGAGACGATTCAAATTTCACAACTCTTCAGCATCTCTCACCTGGGAATACATTAAATGTCGAATTTTATATACAACCATATTTTTTCATAAAAAATAAACACACTAATAATCTCTTTTAGTACTTATCAAATTTTAAGAATATGATGTCTAAAATACCTTTATGATACATAGATGACTTAGAGTGAAACCGATTCCAATATATGAGAAGGCCATACAACTGAATGTTTAAATATATGGATTACGAACCAAGTAGACGAGTCTGAGTGAGACTTTTAGAATTACCTATATCAAACTCATCTGCTTGCTCCGTCATCTTAATATTTTAACATCCAGTTGTATTGTCTGCTAATATTATATATTAGTACTGGTGGTATCGGTGAAAACGCATTAGATTCTTATAAAGTATTTATGCTTTTTTCGTGAAATGGAATTTTATCTTCATGTAAAATATATTTTTATTATAGGCATACAAAATATTGATGAGTTTACCGTCTTTCGTGAGATATAATATTTATGTACAAGCAATGTATTATAAATGTAATTCGGAAATTGCTGTAATACTAAAAAATACCTAATTCATAAAAAAACAAGCATAAAACATTCCCTAATTTAAAGCTTTTTGAGGTATAAGTTTATTGATATTTATTAACAAAAAACTTTTTTTTATTAAATATAAATGTACGATAATCGATTAATAAGTGTGAGATTAAGTCTATAGACATTTTTTTAAATTTATTTTGACGTGGATATACATATATATTAAAATAATTAAATGTGGGAAAAAAATTAGAAAAACCCAAAAAACAGACATATAGGAAATATGCAATGTGAAATATATACAACAACAAAAAATACATTTTAAGACATGTTACTATTGGAGATAATGTCTAAATTTACGTTTCTTAACAATAATCCGTTAGCAACTTTATCTATTACGATAAAAAATAAAATAGCACATCCAATTTTGCGGTTCTACGTCATCTTTTAGAATGTTAGCAGATACGATATGATTCTCAAAAGAAGAGTGATAGTACTTTTTATCATTCATTGCATCTTATATAACAAAAGCCCATTTTTCTATGTTGCGTGTCGGACACGTATATTCCCTGTGATCGATGGCTTTTACATCTTGTAGTATAGAAACACTTTGAAACTAATTTTCCCCTCCCAGTCATATCGATCACTTTTGAGATATCACATTGCAAATATGTCAATATAGCAGCTGTTGTTTATTTGATTTATATTTATGTGGAGTATATTATAGATGGCAAGATGTGACATCTTGAGCTCCATATTGGGTTAGAGAGGAGAAATCGTGGGTTTAATATGAACGACAGAACAAAGGGTCTTGCAGATGATGGATGACACCGCATTATACAGCAACCACAATGTATACTCTACACTCCTTACAACCACTTCAATTTTAAACAAAAAAACGAGAGCCTGAAAAAGAGCGGAAATTTTATGAAAAGGCCTCCTTTCAACAATACTGTGCTCATTTTTTGCCCAACTCAATCACTTTACTAAACATCCAACGGTAAGCCTTCATACATGTTTATATGGTTTCGCAAAGAACAAGTCTTAAACTCACTCAAGTTTTCTAATGCTTGTACTAAAAGAAATCGCTATTCGAAAGTTTCGTGATTAAACGTATCACCCCTTAGAGTTTGCTCTTTGTATATATATATATATATTTTTTGTGGCTGAACTTTTTACTGTGTTTGTTCATTTTGTAAATTGTGGTTACCGGAGAAGACATCGATCTGGTAATATTTGAGACGAGTGACAGAGGCTAGTATTAAAATACTAGGCTGAGACGTTGAATTCTGTTCTGAGATTAATGTACTTTTAAGGGAATAATTAAACCACGACTGTCAAATATCCTACCGCCTGAGATAACTGAAATCCCCAAGACAATATCAAGCCTCAACGACATTACCATTGCTCTGTGACCAATTTGATAACGCCAATTAGGGTAATTCAGTTGTATTTTATGGATGTATTTTTTATTTATTAATTTCCATTTCGTGTGGTGTGAATTCCATACAGGAATTTATTGCCACAATATGGTGGGTGGATATGTGGTGGGTTTGTAGTCCCTATACCTACACCTTTATTAATATCTCAGCAATGCTAATTAATTATGTTGTTACCTTTTGTATTAATTTTAAGTATAATATGACATAAAATATAAAGATACAACATTCAATGAATACTTACTATACTATATACGATAATATACTATACAGCAAAACGTTACAAGGGATTTATTATGTTTAATAACGTATTATATGAAGATTCATTATCGAATTTCAAGGGTTTATTCGTATTTCGTTAAGACTAACAACGAAACGAGATAGGTCCTAACTACAAGGAATTGGTCCCAGGAAACCCTACCAAGATATATTGTACTCTCAAAACTACCTAATATT